>PVKP010021157.1:21999-39724 GCA_004027715.1 Plecturocebus donacophilus | reverse complement strand
AAAAAAAAAAAAAAAAAAAAAAAAAAAAAAAAAAAAAAAAAAAGGAATTCTGGACAGCAGTTACAGGACAAAGGGATTTTGCTGGCTGCAAAAAAAAATAAATAAATAAAAGAGGGGGCTCCATAGCAACACCGTACACCTGGATAATCCAAATTTATCAAAGATTTAAATGTAAAAAAGAAAACAATAAGAATACTAGAAAAAAACAAGAAGAGAATTATTGTACAACTCTGGAGAAGGGCCATTGTAACCATAACCTAAAATCCAGAAGCCAGTAAAGGGCTGAGACATTTGACTACATAAAAGTTAGCTTTTGGCCGGGCGCGGTGGCTCCCGCCTGTAATCCTAGCACTTTGGGAGGCCGAGGTGGGTGGATCACCTGAGGTCAGGAGTTCAAGATCAGCCTGGCCATCATGGTGAAACCCCGTCTTTAAAAAAAAAAAAAAAAAAAGTTAATTTTTTTATGGATGACAAAAATCACCATAAGTCAAAAGGCAAATGACAAAATGAGAAAAATATCTGCAATTTGTATCACAGACAAAAACCTAACGGCTGGGCACAGTGTCTCATATCTGTAATCCCAGATCTTTGGGAGGCTGAGGGAGGACTGCTTGAGGCCAGGAGCTGGAGACCAGCCTGGGCAATATAGTAAGACCCCAGCTCTAGAGAAGATTTAAAAATTAGCTGGGTGTGGGCTCCTGACTAGCTGGGATCACAGGCGCACACCACCACGCCTCGCTCATTTTTGTATTTTTAGTGGAGAGAGCGTTTCGCCATGTTGGCCAGGCTGGTATTGAACTCCTGACCTCAAGTGATCCACCTGCCTCGGCCTCTCAAAGTGCTGGGATGACAAGCGTGAGCCACTGCACCTGGCCAGGAGCCGCTTTATATGCTGATGTGTGACCAGCTCTGAGATGTAGGAAGGAAACAGAGTGAACAGCAGAAGGGCCTGGTTTGTTACTTATGGAGAAATGGGGGGAGGGAGGAGGGGGACACATATTTGTATTTGCTTGTATGGCACAGTGTCTTTGGCAGGACACACAAGAGCTCAATGAACCACAGAGGACACCCATCTGGAAGGAAACCGGGTGGCTCGCGGACAGGGCAGGTCCCAGGCTTCTCACTGTGTCCCCCCATGCTGTCTATTTTGCACTATGTGAGGGTATTAGGGATTCAAAAAAATAAAATAGCGAGAGAAAAAATTCAAGACATTTTTGCTATCAAACTGTGCAGATAAACATTTTAAATGGAATTTAGGTATAAAGGCGAAAAGGCTAAGGCAATACAAATTAAATGTATGCCCCACTGCAAAGCCCATCATTGTCATGCGAGCTGGGGCAGGGATGGGAAGGGGGTCCTCACTCTCCTCACCTGGAAGCCCATGCTGGCCCCAGGAGGTCGCCCTGGAATCCTCCCAGCCCTGTATGCCTACCTGTGGACGCCTCTCTCTCAACAGGCTCTGCTGGAGGAGGTGGCAGCTCTTCTTCCACGGGCCTGAGGGGACCGGGCTCAGGCTGGACTGAAGGTACCTCTGCCAGAGCCTGTGGGAATGCAGAGGAGGAGTCACCCTGTGAGGACCCCATGCAGCGCCCCCAGCTCTGTTCCTCATCTGGGTGGCAATAAGTACAATTAGCCCCAGTGCACCGAGAAGGAAACTGAGGCCCAGGGAGGCGGAGGTTGCGGTGAGTTGAGATCACGCCATTGCGCTCCAGCCTGGGCGACAAAGAGAGACTCCATCTCAAAAAAAATAAAAAAAACAAAAAAGCAGGTTCCCTATGCAGCCTGAGTGATTTAGGTCAGACTCAGGGAAACGTCTTCCTCAGAGCTGAATCGGGTGTCTGAGGGGCGCTGCAGGGAGGGAGTGCATGGCAGCCCTCTCCCGGGACTGTGAAACACTTAACCAACTTTTACCTGACTGAATAGGGACTCCTGAAAGCTTCAAAGAATGAATGTCCCTGAGCAGATGAATGCACCAGACAACATCCAGGTTTAGAAGCCCTGAATGCCCAGACTCCCCATCCCCCAACCCAGGGGACCAAGGGATTGCTGAAGAGGGCAGTACCTGCGGTGGGGGTGGGGGCAGGGGCAGGTGCAGCTGCTCTAAGTCTGCAATGAGTGAGGCGCCCATTGGAGCAGGAGCCTCCTCTTCAGAAGGCAGGAGCGCTGGAGCGGGCGGTGGAGGGGGCGGGAGGAGGTCCAGGTCGGGAAGCGCATCCTTGCCATCCAGGACAGGAGGAGGGGGTGGGCATCCTGCAATTGGAGAGGAAAGAGGGCTGTTCAGAGCCTCCCAGGTGGACAGGGGAGGGTTTTACTTACCCACGTGGCCATATGGAGGGTAGCTAAGGGCTCGGGTCCGGGGTCACTCCAGCCTGGGGTCACCCTGGCCTGGGTTCCATCTCTAACTCTGCCACTGATTTGCTGTGTGTCCTTAGGCAAGAAACTTCATCTCAGGTCAGGCGCGGTGGCTCATGCCTCTAATCTCAGCACTTTGGGAGGCTGAGGTAGGCAGATTGCTTGAGCCCAGGAGTTCAAAAGCAGTCTGGACAAGATAGTGAGACCTTAACTCTACTAAAAATAAAAAAAAAAATAAAAAAAATGTAACCAGGCATGGCAGCCTGGCCATGTAGTCCCAGCTACTTGGGAGACTGAAATGGGAGGATCCTTTAAGCCCAAGAGACTGAGGCTACAGTGAGCTGAGATAACACCACTGCACTCCAGCCTGAGTCACAGAGGGAGACTCTATCCAAAAAGATACTCAGAAAAAATAAAAAATAAAAATAATGGCTCACACCTGTATTCCCAGCATTTTGGGAGGCTGAGGCGGGCAGATCATGAGGTCAGGAGTTCAAGATCAGCCTGACTAACATGGTGAAACGCTATCTCTACAAAAAATACAAGAATTAGCCAGATGTGGTGGTGTGTGTCTGTAACCCCAGCTACTTGGGAGGCTGAGGCAGGGGAATCACTTGAACCCAGGAGGTAGAGGTTGTAGTGAGCAGAGATCGCCCCACTGCACTCCAGCCTGGGGGACAGAGCCAGATCCTGTCTCAAAAATAAATAAATTAAAATAAAAAAGAAGAAATAAATAAATAAAAGAAAGAAAAAGGAAACGTAGTCTCTCCTCTCTGAGTCTTATTTTGTTCAGCTGAAAAATGGGCATCAGTCCCTTAGGCTGCTGAGGATGAAATGAGGTGACACACAGTGAGTGGCACGTGGCAAGGGCTCAGAGAACAGCGGCCATGAATGCCCTGCTCAGCAGCCCCCCGCCACGGGGCCTGAGTGCTCAAGGGTGCTCCAGGCCACCTGCCAGAGGCGCTCATGGAAACAGAAGCATAACCAACCCTCAAGGCCACGGCTCTCCCAGCGTGGCCCCGCAGCGGCAGCAGCAGCATGCCCCGGGAGCTTGTCAGCAAGGCAACTTCTCCGCCTGCCCCAGACCTGCACAATTGGAAACCCAGGAGCTAGGGCCAGCCACGTGGATCTTAAGAGTCCTCCAGGTGACGCTGACGCTGCTCAAGTGTAGGAACAGTGCACCACCCTAATTCAGTAACAGATCCAGGTCACGACCATCAGGTCTTGAAAGCACTGGGGGAAAGGTTCACGGGAAACTTTCCAAGGTGGGGTCAGGCTGCTGCCACCTGAACCGACTTGTAGCCTTCGGCAGTCACAGAGCGGGGGTCCTCCTGACTCATGTGATGCTATGGGAAGCTATGGCACCTAGAAAATGTTCTTCAACAAACAAACAAAACCCCTCCATCTAATGAGTCTCTGGAGTTAACTTCCATGAACAGATTCGGGAGGTAGAGGGGAAAGTTAAATGAGAACACGGGGAAGCAAAGGGATGAACCCGGCAGGCTCGACAAGCCCATGGCATGAGGAAGAAAAAAAAGGAGGACTGCTCCAGAATGAAGAGACTTAAGAGAAAAATGTATAGATTCGTGCTGTCCAATGTAGTGGTCACCAGCCACATGTGGCTACTGATTACTGGAAACGTGGAGAGGCCACGCTGAGCCGTGGTAGATGTCTTAGCACACAAAAAGGCACCCCATCCTGAGGAGCTGGGACCACAGGCACACACCAACACACCCAGCTATTCTTTTGTATTTTTAGTAGAGACGGGGTCTTGCTATGTTTCCCAGGGTAGTTTTGAACTCCTGAGCTCAAGCGATCTGCCCACCTTGGCCTCCCAAAGTGCTGGGATTGCAGGCATGAGCCACTGTACCTGGTCTAAATGGCATTTTTATGACAATCAGGGAAACTTAATTTTGGACAAAGTATTAGATACACAGAAGGCATTTTTGTTAAATGTGGTACTGTTTGACACTGTGGTTATGTAAGAAAATGGCTGTCTTTAGAAAGACAGCCCTGACCAATGTGCGGCTGAAATGCCACAATGATTGGGGTTTCCTTTAAAATACTTTACAAGGCTGGGCATGGTGGCTTACGCCTGTAATCCTAGCACTTTGTGAGGCCAAGGCAGGCGAATCACAAGGTTAGGAGACTGAGACCATCCTGGCTAACATGGTGAAACCCTGTCTCTACTAAAAATACGAAAAATTAGCCAGGCGTGGTGGTGCGCACCTGTAGTCCCAGTGACTCGGGAGGCTGAGGCAGGAGAATTGCTTGAACCCAGGAGGCAGAGGTTGCAGTGAGCCAAGACTGGGCCACTGCACTCCAGCCTGGCAACAGAGCGAGACTCCGTCTCAAAAAAAAAAAAAAACAACAACAACAACAAACAAAAACCTACTATACAAAAGAAAAAGACAAAAGGAATAGAAACAAATGTGGCCAAGTCTCCATCACTGTTGAAACTGGATGTAGGCTAGGCAGGGTCCTTGTACTGTTCCCTCTACTTCTGCATATGTTTGAAAGTTTCATAAAATGACACCTTCGCATCCTCCGCTCACCCAGCTACCCATACCCCCAACACACCACAAACACACTGGCACAAAGTCACTTCCATTATTGGCACAGCTCCGCTCCTGCTCCCAGGAGCTGAGGTTGGCAGAATAGGAGGGCACAGGAGCTGCCCTTGATCCTGATGGCTAGTCAGGGGGCATAGACCCTCGGGGCTCCTGACAGGGAGGGAGGTGGGGGGGCTCAGCTCCAGGCTCTTTCCTTCATCCAGGTACCATCAATGCTGTAACTGCCCCCCACCCACCATGCCAGGCTGCCCCAACAAGGGGCTGCCTGGAGCCCCTGGAAGGCAGGAGGGAAGCCTCAGAGGGAGGCTGGGACCATGCCTGTGAAAGCCCTCTATCCACTGCCCATATGGGGTGGGCACTGTGAATAGTGCCCTGGGGAGAAAAGGGCACTCTGCCTACCTCCTGGCATAGGCAAGGTCAGGCCCAGGAGCTCAGCCTGAGATGCCTGTGGAAAGCAGACAGAAAGTGCTATAGACCCCTGAGCGTCCAGGCCTGGCTGCAGCCCTATCTCCAGTTCATTTGAGGGGGCACCCCCCAGGCTTCAGGTTTCTCATCCATTCAATCAAGACAATCTCCTCCTCCCCGCCTCTCCCTGGGCTTGAAGGGATGTGCAGATGGGAAGTTGGTTCTATGCCTGTGGTCCTCACACTTGAGCTGGTGACAGAATCCCCTGGGGGGAGGGGTGGCGTGGGGGGGCTTGCTCAAAGGCAGATCGTTGGGCCCCAACCTCAGAGTTTCTAATCCAGCAGACCCAGGACAATGGGAATGTGTGTGTCTGATGAGTTACTGGGTGATATTGATGCTGCTGGCCCAGAGGCCACACTCTGAGATGACTGTCCCAGCCCTAAAGTTCCACCTGCTTGACACCACTGAACTAGAATAACAGTTCTCTCTTTTTTTTTTTGAGACGGAGTCTTGCTCTGTCACCCAGGCTGGAGGGCAGTGGTGCGATCTCAGCTCACTGCAACCTCTGCCTCCTGGGTTTAAGTGATTCTCCTGCCTCAGCCTCTCAAGTAGCTAGGACTACAACCAGCTAATTTTTTTGTATTTTTTAGTAGAGATGGGTGTTTTGATATGTTGGCCAAGCTGGTCTCGAACTCCTGACCTCAGGTGATCCGCCCACCTCGGCCTCCCAAAGTGCTGGGATTACCGACGTGAGCCACTGTACCCAGCCTAGAATAACAGTTCTTAAAGTGTGGTCCCCAGACCAGAGCATCAGCATGACCTGGCAAGGGTCAAGAAATGTAAACTGAGTCGGGTATGGTGGCTCACACCTGTAATCCCAGCACTTTGGGAGGCAGAGGCAGGCAGATCACTTGAGTCCAGGGGTTTGAGATCTGCCTGGGCAAGATGGCAAAAACCTGTCTCTACAAAACATACAAAAATTAGCTGGGCATGGTGGCGAGGGCTTGTGATCCCAGCTCCATGGTAGGCTGAGGTGGGAGGATCACTTGAGCCAGGGAGGTTGAGGCTACAGTGAGCCATGATCACGCCACTGCACTCCAACTTGCGTGACGGAGCAAGACCCTGGAAAAAAAATACGCAAATTTTCGGGCCCCACAGCAGACCTGCTGAATCAGAGCTACCCGGAGTGGGAGCCGGCGGCTATGTTGGAACAGGCCCGGGTGACACTGCTGCTGACACAGCGGAAGTGTGGGAACCAGGCTCCGATGAGCTCACAGAGCCAGAAGCCAGGGCTTGGAGAGGCAGTGAGAGTGCTCTGGCCTCTCCCAGTGCCTGCCCCCGATATAGGGCCCACAGAGGGCAGCAGGAATTCAAGAGAGAAGCAGGGCGACCTGAGGCATAGGGCAGATGGGCAGAAAGGGGGTCCGGGACCCGCTTGAGGATGACTCAAAGAAGACAAGTACTAGGCAGATGGCAGCTGGCAGCCTGTGGTGTAGATGGCTTCAAGCAGCTGGCAGCATCCCCACGGTCCAGGGCCAGCCTTTGTGTTCTGAGATCAGACCAGGAGCATGACAAGCTGCTCATATAAAACTATCTCACAGGCCGGGCAAGGTGATTCATAACTGTAATCCTAGCACTTTGGGAGGCCGAGGTGGGAGGACCACCTGAGGTCGGGAGTTAGAGACCAGCCTGACCAGCATGCAGAAATCCCGTCTCTACTAAAAATACAAAAAATTAGCTGGGCATAGTGGTGCATGCCTGTAATCTTAGCTACTTAGGAGGCTGAGGCAGGAGAATGGCTTGAACCTGGGAGGCAGAGGTTGCGGTGAGCCGAGATCACCCCATTGCACTCCAGCCTGGGAGACGAGAGTGACTCTGCCTCAAAAACAAAACAAAACAAAAACACTATCTGTCTTCAGGGAGACTGAACCCCAAGATCCCCATGCTCTGCTTGAGGGCATCAAATTGGCAGATGAAACAGCCAGCCAGCCTGCTGACCAGTGACAGGCCAGCCCTTCCCAAGGCAAGTTTGATCTTGTCCCCACACTCCCAAGATCCTCTTCCTATAATCCCAATAACCCATGAAAATGTCCCGGAAATTCTGACATCTAACCTCTACTTCCCTGGCTCCCTTGCCCACCCAGAAGGGGCACAGCTTTTTTTCCCCGTTGGATCATATGTCCTGATGTGTGAATTTTGTCAAGATGGCCCTCCTATAAGGAGAGGTGGCTGGGAGGAGCCTCTGTTCTTGGCATGTGAGATTAGGAAGGAAACATCAACGTGGAAGCATCCATCACAAGGAGGAAGCAAGTTCCAAAGACACCCAGGCGTACTTGAACCTGTGCAGCCCCTTGTACTGACCCTTTCTGGCTTCCTGTAATCGGCACTTCCTATTGGCCGCTGGGTGATTTCCATAGTGATGATGGACAGGGCTGCCCTCGCCCTGCTCCAGGACAGCAGGACACCCACCTAGGCAGCTGGGGGATTCAGGGACTTAGCTTCGCCCTGGGCTGGCCTCTGCCCCTTAGCATCTCAGCCAGTACCCCGTCAGCTGATGAGCCAACACCTGCCCCAGGGCCCTGGACTGTCACCCTTCCCCACTCCCACCCCGCCCAATAGCTGAGACTTTCCATGAGACACAGGTAAGAGGACTGGAAGGCTCTTCTTGTCCGACCAAGCCCAGGGGAATGGAACAGTCATTTGTGCTGTTTTCATTTTGTGACTGATGATCACGTCCACACCCGAATTTCCAGTTTCCAGAGGAGGACCCTGAGGCCCAGAGCAGGAGAGGCTGGCTGCAATCACACAGCAAGAGAACAGCAGAGCCCAGGAGAAAACAAAAGCACGTCAAAGACCCTTCACCCACCACATTCCCTCCTGCCTCAGGCCTCTGCGCTGTCCCTAGGACTTTATCGCCCCCTGGCCAGCTCCATGCTATCATTCAGGTTTCAGCTGAAATATCACCCTTCAGAGAAGCCATCCTGAGCACCCCATAAAAGCTGCCCCTTGGCTGGGCATGGTGGCTCATACCTGTAATCCCAGCACTTTGGGAGGCCAAGGCAGGCAGATCACCTGAAGTTAGGAATTTTAGACCAGCCTGGACAACATGGCAAAACCCCATCTCTACTAAAAATACAAAGATTAGCTAGGTGGGTGGTGCATGCCTGTAATCCCAGCTACTCAGGAGGTGGGAGGCTGAGGCAGAATAGCTTGAACCTGGGAGGTGGAGGCTGCAGTGAGCCGAGACCATGCCACTGCACTCCAGCCTGGGCAACAGAGCAAGACTCCGTCTCAAAACCAACAAACAAAAAAGCTGCCCCTTCTCACCTCTCCACCACACTGTACTCCATGAGAGCACATGCATCTGCCCAACATCAGACATCATATTCTCATTATGTGTGCTCTGCACACTGGGATGGAAGCTTTGTTCAGGCTCAAAACCTCTCAGCACTTCCGTGTGACATGCCCAAGGCTAAACACTTTACATACATATTAACTCATTTAATCCTCATAACCACACTGAGGGAGGTACTGCCTTTATCTTTGTTTTACAGATTAGTAAACCAAGGTACGAGAGGTTAAGTGGCCTGCCAACATCACCCAGCTGAGAAATGGAGAAGCCAGGGTTTATACCCAGGCAAGTGGGTTCCAGAATCTGCCTGGCACTTAGTAGGACTCAATGAATGAATGATGCTGGAGCCTGCCCTTTCCTCCCCACCTCTGTCTCTGACCTGGTCTTCCCTCAAGTCCCCTCCGCTCTTACCTCCGTTGGAGAGCTGCAGAGGTGCAGCTGGCACTGTGGGTGCAGCTGGCACTGTGGCTGCAGCCTTGCCAGCGGGTGTCCAGGGACTGGGTCTCCCAGCCCAGCCAGCCCCAGGTGCCTTCATCAGGGCAGGAGCCTCCCAGCGGCGGCCATGCCGGGCCTCACAAACCGCCTGCCTCACTTCCTCCGCCACAGCCACATTGCGGCTCGGGGGTGCCAGGGTAATAAAGACAGACGATGCCACCCTCTTCTCAGGCTTTGAGGCCATGGCTTCAGCTCCTGGTGTGGCTAGGGACAGAATGGGGGACAGCACAGGATTGTCACCCAGACACACAGACACCCTCCCACTAGGGGCAGAGAGCCTCCCTCCTCTCAAAAAGACAGGTCAGCCGCCCCACCATGCCAACAACCCAGTCCGGCACCCAGCCCCGCCAGAGAGGGGGTGGGAGTGTCCTGCTGGGGAGGGCAGGGGCCCACCAAGAGACTTGGCCACACGGGTGAGACCCAAAAGTCCTGACTGCCCCTCCCCGCAACCTGCATACTAAGGGGCGCAAAAGGCACAGATCACCTCACCAGGCACTCAGCTGCCACCCTGAGTCTAAGACCCGTGAGGAAGAAATCGATCCTTCAGCTCCCAGCCTGGAGCCCCGCCTGCCTACTGGGCCACACCCCGAGCTACCTCCCTCACCTGGGATCTGATTCTCCTGGAAAGGCCGAAGTCCGGGTGGTTCAGGCCAGCTCCACTTTGGGAAGGAAAGAGAACAGATTAGGATCTGTCAGGGTGTCAGGGCTGGGCTCCGGCGGGGCGGGGCGGCGGGGTGGGCAGGACGCAGTGAGAGCCACCTTCACTGAGACCTGATCCACCCTGAGCACATTATGGTTATTAACTCATAAACCCTCACAAGGGGCTGCGGGGTAAGCATTATCATCACCCGCCTAACACATCAAGAATCGAGAGACACAGAGAAGTCACCTGTTCAGGGTCACGCAGTGGTGAGGGGGCACTGGAACCCAGAGCCCATGTTCTTGGCCACTTTGCTCTGCCTTGCTCTCTCAGCCCAGCGCATGAGCCAGCACCCTCCCTGCTTTCCTTCTAGTGCCGGAATCTCTCACTCCACCCAATCTCCAAATCCCTGGTCCTGGTTCAGGCCTGGGCAGTGGGCAGGGGGCAAGAGGAGAGATAGGGAGGCTCTATGGCCTCTGGTCTCACCTCCTAACCCTAGAGATTGAGGTTTCTAGAACATACACACATACTTCCACTTCACTCCAGCCTGGGCAACAGAGCAATCTGTCTTAAAAAAAAAAAAAAAGAGGCCCAGTGTGCTGGCTCACGCCTGTAATCTTAGCACTTTGGGAGGCTGAGGCAGGCGGATCACCTGAGGTCAGGAGTTCAAGACCAGCCTGGCCAATATGGTGAAACTCTGTCTTTTAAAAGAAAGAAAGGAAAAGAAAAAAGGCCGGGCAAGGTGGCTCAGGCCTATAATCCCAGCACTTTGGGAGGCCAAGGCGGGTGGATGACCCGAGGTTGGGAGTTCGAGACCAGCCAGTCTCACCAACATGGAGAAACGCCATCTCTACTAAAAATACAAAATTAGCCAGGCATGATAGTGCATCCCTGTAATCCCAGCTACTCGGGAGGCCGAGGTAGGAGAATCGCTTGAACTTGGGAGGTCGAGGTTGCAGTGAGTCGAGATCGCACCATTGCACTCCAGCTTAGGCAACAAGAGCAAAACTCTGTCTCAAAAAAAAAAAGAAAGAAAAGAAAAAGAAAAAAAGCATGGCTTTCCACCACGTTAGGAGGAAGTCCAGTTGCTGTAGCCTAAGCTTCTTTGAGCCCCTGGACCACTCGTCCTTCCCATGTCCTCTCTCATGCCTTGGAGTGATTCTCCTATAGTTTTCCTCTCCTGCCCCCACAGGGTGAATTTCAGCTTTCTCTTAGAGGCCCAGCCCAAACATCACCTCCTCCACAAGGTCCCCCTGATTCCTGGCCCTCTCCAGAGGTGGTTTCTGCTGCCAAGGGCAATGACAGACATGACAGCCCCAAGACAGGACAGGCTGGCTCACAAGCTCACTATCAATGTGTCTGACCTTCAGCGGTGCCTGCATTCTTTCTGTGCCTAGAGGGTAGCTCAGAGTGCAGGCAGCAAAGCACAGATCTGGCCGGGGTGCGGTGGCTCACGTCTGTAACCCCAGCACTTCCGGAGGCAGAGGCTGGTGATCACTTGAGGTCAGGAGTTAGAGACCAGCCTGGCCAACGGGGTGAAACAGTCTCTAGTAAAAATACAAAATTTGGCTGGGCTCAGTGGCTCATGCCTATAATCCCAGCACCTTGGGAGACCAAGGGGCAGGGGGTGGATCACGAGGTCAGGAGTTCAAGACCAGCCTGGCTAACATGGTAAAACCCACCTCTACTAAAACTGCAAAAGTTAACTGAGTGTGGTGGCAGGCATCTGTAATCCCAGGTACTCAGGAGGCTAAGGCAGAGAACTGCTTGAATCCGGGAGGCAGAGGTTGCAGTGAGCTGAGATTGCTCCACTGCACTCCAGCCTGGGTAACAGAGGGAGGCTCAGTCTCAAAACAAACACAAAAATTAGCCAGGCATGGTGGCTTGCACCTGTAGCTACTCAGGAGGCAAGGCAGGAGAATTGCTGGAATCCTGGGAGGCAGAGGTTGCGGTGAGCTGAGATTGCGCCACTGCACTCCAGCCTGGGCAACAGAGCGAAACTCTGTCTCAAACAAACAAACAAACAAAAACAAAACAGATCTGAGAGCATAGTGGCACCCTGACACCCTGATGTCAGGAAAAGGGCATTATTTCCCAGATGTCACCTAGTTCCTGCTGACAGTAGCCTCGGTGGCCAAGGCTAAGGTGGGGACATGGTGGGAGAGTTGGGAGTCCAGTGAGCCCAGCAGTCCTCACCAGGCACGCAACATCTGTGCCCAGGGCTAAAACATGTCTCTTTTTAGGCATGAGCACAATGGCTCACGCCTGTAATCCCAGCTGTTCGAGACCAGCCTGGCCAACACGGTGAAAGCCCGTCTCTACTAAAAATAACAAAATTTCCTGGGCCTGATGGTGGGCGCCTGTAATCCCAGCTACTTGGGAGGCTGAGGCAGGAGAATCATTTGAACCTGGGAGACGGGGGTTGCAGTGAGCTGAGACTGAGCCATTGCACTCCAGGGCAAGGCTCTGTTTCAAAAAAAAAAAAAAAAGCGTCCTTTTCTATCTTGCTCTTCAGGCTGCCCTTTGTGCACTGGCCACTGTGGGTTCTCAGTGACTGATGGATAATAAAAACAGTAATAAGTGCTCCTGAATTACTCTTAAGTTGGTTTATGTGTTTGGCTAAAACATATAGCCCAGTCTGATAATAAAGTATCTATTCTGAGTAAGAAACCAACATATTAGGAAAAAGCCTCAGAACTTATTTAAAAGTACTTCTCTTTTGCTTCTGGGTTTGGCAATGGTGTCTGGAAGTACGTATGCTCAGGCTGGCTGTCACAGGCTTTAGTTTTACACTTTGTTGTAAGTTTAAGAATCTATTTTTGTCAACAATATTCAGAGTGCATCTGAGATTTAAAGAAATACCAAACAACTCGCTGATAAGGCACCTGTCTCATGCCAGGCCTTGTGCCAGGTACTATATGTGCCTCAAAACCCACCAACCTCTCAGTCTAGCTGCAAGAAAGGCCCATCTTGGCCCCACTTTGCAGATGGAGCCTATGAGGTCCCAAGAGATTAAGTGACTTTCCCAGGCCATCCATGGCTCTTGGAATTCTAATGGAACATCATCCCCCCTGGAAATCCAGGGTGTCCCCATACCTGAGAGGACACACTTTTCCTTCCTTGGATAGTACAAGGCCCCTCAAGTTGCCAGGCCTGTTCTCACTCTACAATGACCCAATCCAGAAATCTTGTGGTCGGCAGGTTCCAGGCTGGTTCCCTGGGCTGCTGTGGGCCTTTGAGATGGCCATCTGCCTCCTCCCACCCAGCCCTGACCCTTCCTCCACTCCTCCTCCGGGAAGTCAGATATGCCTGGTTTCTCGGAAAACGTCCAGCACGGAGGCCAGATGTTCACAGCTGGGCAGCCCCCATCCCTCCAAGCAGTGACTGCAGGGACCTCAGGCCCCAGGGGAAGGGACTGAGCTGAGGAGTTTCAAAACCCTGTCAATCCCATTGGGAAAGGGAGCCCCGGCTTCCCTCCGGTCCCACTGCCCCCCAATCAGCTGGGAGCAGGGTGTGTGGGGGGAGCAGCAGGATGTGGGTAAGTTCCCCGGGGGCAGTGTCCCATGCCCAGGGGACGCTCTGCCCCCACTCTTCCTCCCTGAGAGGGTGAATCAGAGATCCAGTTAGATAAGTGGAGAAAGTGGGAACAAAGGCAGGGAAAGTCATTTCCTGTCCAAAGTTAGGAAGGAGGTTGGGATCCAGCCAGCCACCCAGACCAGCTAAAGGCTGCAGCCTTGGGGCAGAGGATGTGCAGCTCAGGACCCCCCCAGGTCTCCTTCCCACTCCTTATTCCCTACTCCAAAAAAAAAACAAAAAACAAAAAACTCCAGGACCACCTCTAAGTGTTGTTCTTTTTTCTTTCTTTCTGTTTTTTTTTTTTTTTTTTTTTTGAGACAGTCTTGCTCCAGAGGCTGGAGTGCAGTGGTGCAATCTCGGCACACTGAAACTGCCTCCCAGGTTCAAGCAATTCTCCTGCCTCAGCCTCCCTTGTAGCTGGGACCACAGGCGTGCGCCACCACACTTGGCTAATTTTTGTATTTTTGGTAGAAACAGGGTTTCACCATGTTGGCCAGGCTGGTCTTTAACTCCTGATTTCAAGTGATCCGCTGCTCTTGGTCTCTCAAAGTGCTGGGATCACAGGAGCGAGCCACCACACCCGGCTTCAGCTTTGTTCTTTAATGACTGGATAAAGCAGTCTACCTTTGAGTCCGGAATTAAACTTAGCCGGAGATGGGGACGGGGCGGGCTGTGCCCCAACTCCTCCCACCTTGCAGCCTTGGGGAGGGATTCCCTCAACCTCTCTCCCACCCCAGGGAAACAGGAGACAGAGCTGGGTTCACAAGAGGTCCCCCTCTTTCCTGCGGGGTGACCCCGCGCAGGTCACTGAACCTCTCTGGCCTCGTTCTTTTCATAAAGTGAGAATGAGTCTGTCCTGAAGGCGGCTGAGAGAATATACAAGGAAAGAAGGCTCAGGGTCGAGGCCCTTGGAAGGCGCAAAGAGAAGGTTATGCAGCGGCTGAGAGGGAGAAGGGCCCTGGGGCTGGGCTCCGCTGGGGGTGCCTCCAGGGCCAGGAGGTGGCCTCCACCGTCATTAAGAGCAGGAATCTGGGCGCGGCCCCAGCCTCTCCCGGGGGTCCTCAGGCCGGGGCGGGAGGTGGCGGGTGGGGGCCGACGCCAAGATCGCCCCAGGGCACACACCTATCGCCCAGCTCCGCACCTTTTCAGCCCCCGACGGGCGCATGAGGCCCAGAGAAGGGCAGCCCCGGGGCCCGTCCCTCCCCTCCCCTGACCCTGGCTGGGAAAGGGGCCCGGAGCTCCCCGGGGCTCCGGAAACGCGGGGCCCTCGCAGGCAGCCGAGCAGGGCGGCCGCCGGGGTCACCGCGGGGTGCCGCCGGGGCTTTAATTCGATCCATGTGCGGGACGCCGGCCCTTTGTGCGGGAGCTTCCGCCCAGCGCGCTGGTTCCTGGCGCCCGCTCCCGAGCTGGGACTCGACCCTCCGCCGACCCCACTGAGCCCTCGCTCCGGACCCGCCGACCCCCCAACTCCTGGGACAGAGACCAAAAGAGACGGGGACGCAAAGGACGTGAGGACCGCACCCCCCACCCGCAGGCCCCTCCAAGGGCGCCGCGCCGGGACTCCCGGCTGGGGAGCGGGCGGGCTCCGGCTGAGGGCTGCCTGCGTTGTCACCTGTGTGCGGCGGGGGCAGGGACGGAGGGACGCGACCCCCACCCACCCGGCCCGCTTACCTGGGCCGCCCGCGCCCCTGCGGCTCCGATCCGACGCCGGAGCCAGCGGAGTCCGGAGCTGCGGGGCCTCCCGCCCCCTCCGCCCGTCCGCCCTCCCCGCCCCCTCGGCTCCCTCCGCCCCGCCGCCCCGCGCCGCGTTACCATAAAAGGTGAGGCTCGGTGGGGAGGGGGCGCGGGATTCCCGCACCTAAGAAGCGGTTCTTACCTGCCCCCCACCCGTCCCCCAACCTGCTCGGCCGCGCCCTGCGCCGCCCCCTCCCCCTCCCTTTGTTTCCTGGACCACGCCTGCCCTCCCCCATGGCCCAGGCCCGGGGGTGGGGGTTAGGGGGAATGGGTGTGGGGGCAGAGGAATGGGGAGTGGGGGTGGGCCTCCTTCCCTCCCCGCTGTACGCCCTCGTGTCCTTTATGGACCCCGAGTGGTCCCTGCCGTCCCCCTTCCCTTGCTTTCCTGGGTTGACGCCCCCACCTGCCCTGTCCCGCCTAGGTGAGCTCTTACACCCCAGTTTGGCTCTAGGATGCGCCAGGGTCCCGAGTCAAGCCGATCACGGTTCTGCGGCCGTTCACTAAGTGTGAGACCTGGAGCAGTCAGGCCACCTCCTGAGCCTCAGTGTCTTCATCTGTAAAGTGGGAGTAGCCATTGCCTACCTCTCCAGGTTGGCCTGAGGATAAAAGGTGACAGTCACAGCCAGGACTGTGATTAATAGAGGTTAATATATGCTGGGTCGGGGTTTTTTTCTGGGAGTGCCCCTGCGGGTGGGGGTCTCAGAGACCTCCCAGTGGAGCAGGTCGCCTTGTTCTGCTGTCCTGAGCTATAAGCCCTCTGCAGGTGGGTCCCAGTGTCCTGGGGGTCAGGCCCCTCCAGGAGCTCTGGAAGGCAGAGCCCAGCTGGCCCAGTGGCTGAACCCCTCCCTCCACCTCCAGTGACCCTCTCCCTCCTAGCTGGAGCAGTTAGGACAGTAGGGGGAGGGAAGGCTGAGCCTGGCTCTGGGGCCCAGGATGGGGTTGGGATGGGCCGCCTGGGTCCCTGGAGGCCTCAGGAGCATTGTGGGGAAAGGAATCTGGGTCTGATTCAGAGGCAAGCAGATTGTTCTTTTGATTAAAGCCACAGTGGCTGAGTCTGCAGGAGCGCTGGACCCAGCGCCATCTGCGGGGCGGCCAGGCAGCATCTGGCCCTCTCCTGCAGCCCCACAGCTACGGTCACCCCTCCAGGGTGGCTCTGGGACTGTTTCAGAGGGAGGCTGGTTTATAAGGGTCAAAGGAGGGTGCCTTCACCCTCTCCCACCAATCACCCCCCTCCCATCCCTCTTGTCACCCCTTTTCCCATTTGATCCTCACAGTCAAACTGCAGTCCCAGCAGCTGCCCTTGGTGGGGGCTTTCTAGGTACTGGTGCCCATCCTAATCCCCTTCCAAATCCCACAAGAGCCCTGGGCACCAGGGCTGATGATTCCTCTTCACAGTCAAGGACACGGAGGCCCCGAGAGGCTCAAGGCTACGCTAGGGGCAAATGACAGAGCTGAATTCAAATCAGAGCTGCCGTGTCCCTGGCACACAGCTCTGCTAGTCTCAGGAACAGGTACCACTGCCACCTTCACAGATTCGGAAGCCGGGGCTTGGAGGTGGTGAGAGTTCTGTGCATCAGGGCGAGGCTGCAGCTCACGGCTGTTTGAGCCCCCCCTCGGCTCATTCCTGGCTTGGCAGTGATACCCTGCTGCTCCCAGCCCCCAAGCCCCCAAACACCGAACGCCAGAGACAGGAAGGACCCAAAGGACAAAGGTGTGATCTGGGGGTTTTCAGGGGCTTTTGGCTGTAGAACCCCTTTCCAAGTGCTTGATGATCCAGAAGTTTATTCTAGAGATAAAAGTGGAGCTGCCTGCCGTCACCTCCATGACATCCCCTGAGCCACCTGCACCCCCAGGTGGGATAGTGGGGCACCGAAGGGTTGATTTGGGACTTCGTTCAAGGTCACACTGACTCAGTCTAGGACCCAGGCCTCCCACATCTGTTCTGGGACAGTCCAAGGGGAATGAGGGTCCAGCTGCCTCTGCTTACCTGCCTCCAGCACCTTTGGCCACCTGTTCCACCACCACCACCACTCCTGGATGGAGGGGTGCATCCTGGCCTGCAGCAGCCCAGGTGTCAATGTCACCTATCAGCAGGTGCCAAACTTCCTGCAATGGAAACCCAGGAAGTGTGCTGGACAAAAACAGACGCCCTTTGTCTGCCAGCTCGGAAGCCCTGCTGCCCTCCGCTGTCACTGCGAGGCTCGCACCAGCTTTCTCCCCACTCAGATGACCCCAGCAGGCAAGGGGCTCAATCTTCTCTTAGGATGGTGTCAGCAGAGGCCCTGGGTGGCAGGGAAGGGGTGGGAGAGAGGTTTGAGGGAAAGTCTGCTTGCCAGGGCAGGGGTGGCACCTGCCATCCACGGTGGAGAGCTTTGATTTTTCAGACACTGGCCAGGCACCTGCTGTGTGCAATGCATGAGTCAAGGAGCCAGCGGGATCAAGTCAGACATGATCAGTCCCTGTCCTCACAGACCTTACATGGAGGTTAGGTAGACCAAACCATAAGGCAAATTAACATGATAATGACCGATAGTAAAAGGTGCTATGAAGGAATGGACCAGGGGCTGAGACAAACATGAGTGGGGGGGGGAGTGGGGT
>PVKP010021157.1:0-21899 GCA_004027715.1 Plecturocebus donacophilus | reverse complement strand
TTCCTGGGCGCTGCTGTGTGTAGGGCCCTGTGCTAGGCAGGGTGGGAAGAGGAGCAGCACAGACAAAAGGGAGCTCCCCCATGGTGGCGTCAGATGGGGACGCAGATACAGTTGTGAGTAACATCAGCATCTGGGAGTGCCTCCAGCTCTGCCATTGGCTAGCCTTGGGCAAGTCACTTTTCTCTGGGCCTCAGTTTCCTCTTGCAACCAAGAAGTTGCAAACCCAGGTTTGTCCCTTGTGGCTTCATAGTGAGAATCCGGTGGGGTAAATGTGGGTAAAAATACCTGGTGCTCAGTAGGTGTTCAGAGCTGAGCTCTCCCCCCCACATAAAGGATAGAAGTTGTAGTCAGAGGGACAGAGTGCTGAAGGGAAGGGAAGGGCGTGACTTTGTCCTGCAGAAGAATCCAAGGGACATCCATGGCTCCTGACAGCCCAGCACTGCTTTACCGGATTCTGATAACAGCTCTCAGTTTTTGTTTGGGGAACCTTTCCTTCACTCTCAGTGCCTGGGGTTAAGATAAGATTCCTGGCCAGGCGCAGTGACTCACACCTGTAATCACAGCACTTTGGGAGGCTGAAGGGGGCAGATCATGAGGTTAAGATTTCGAGGCCAGCCTAGCTATGGTGAAACCCCATCTCTACTAAAAAATACAAAAATTAGTTGGACATGACGGTGGGCGCCTGCATTTCCAGCTACTCAGGAGGCTGAGGCAGGAGAATCGCTTGAACCCAGGAGGCGGAGGTTGCAGTGAGCCGAGATCATGCCACTGCACTCCAGCCTGGGTGACAGAGTGAGACTCCATCTCAATCAATCAGTCAATCAATAAAAGATGGGATTCCTACGTCCCCTGGCTCTGCAGATGTATACATGACCCATGTCCATCCAATCATGGTGGCTATTAGTTCTAAGATAAGCTCTCTGGGCTTTGGCTGGCAGAATACAAGCTTGGCACCACTTTCGGCCCCCCACTTGGACCCATAGAGGACAGCAGAACAAAGAGTTAGAGAAAGATAACTGATTTCATCACTTAAGCTGCTGGATCCAGCCATGCCTGCAATCCTACTAGCAGACCTCCAGAATCAATGCGTTTTTTTCTCTTTTTGTTTTTTATTCTTTTAAGACAGAGTCTTGCTCTGTTACCCAGGCTGGACTACAAGGGCACAATTTTGGCTTACTGCAACCTCCACCTCCCAATTTCAAGTGATTCTTGTGCCTCCTGAGTAGCTGGGACTATAGGCATACATCACCATGCCTGGCTAATTTTTATCTTTTAAAAAAATTTTTGGCCTAATTTTTGTGGGTTTTTTTAGTAGGGACAGGGTTACAAAATGTTGACCAGGCTGGTTGTGATTATAGGCTCCCTTACTTTTTCTTAAACCAGTTAAAATTGTATTTCTGGCCAGGTGTGGTGGCTCATGCCTGTAATGCCAGCACTTTGGGAGGCCGAGGTGGGCGGATTAAGAGGTCAAAAATTCCAGACCAGCCTGACCAACATGGTGAAACCCCCACATCTACTAAAAACACAAAAATTAGCCAGGTGTGGTGGCGCATGTCTATAATTCCAGCTGCTCAGGAGGCTGAGGCAGGAGAATTGCTTGAACCCAGGAGGTAGAGATTGCAGTGAGCCAAGATCACGCTACTGCACTTCAGCCCGGGCAACAGAGCAAGACTCTGTCTCAAAAAAAAAATTGTATTTCTCCAGTCATTTGTTGTGCTTTTTCTTCTCTTCTTCTATTTTCTTTTGCCTGAACATAGCTGTAAACTGTTCTGAGATGTTGTGCTTTTTCTCCTTGTTCTAAATAAATAGTCAGTCATGAGGCTGGGTGCGGTGGCTCACACCTGTAATCCCAGCAGTTTGGGAGGCCCAGGCAGGCAGATCACTTGAGGCCAGGAGTTAGAGACTAGCCTGGCCAACATGGTGAAACCCCGTCTCTGCTAAAAATAGAAAAATTAGCCGGGCGTGGTGGTGAACTGCTGTAGTCCCAGCTACTCAGGTGGCTGAGGCACAAAAATCTCGTGAACCTAGAAGTCAGAGATTGCAGTGAGCTGAGATGTCCCCACCGAACTCCAGCCTAAGCGATAGAGCCAGACCTTGTCTCTACTAAAAATACAAAAATTAGCTGGGTGTGGTGGTGCACACTTGTAGTCCTAGCTGCTTGGGTGGCTGAGGCAGGAGAATTGCTTGAATCTGGGTGGCAGAGGTTGCAGTGAAGTGAGATTGTGGCACTGCACTCCACCCTGGGCGACAAAGTGAGACTCTGTCTCAAAATAAATAGGCCAGGCATGCTGGCTCACGCCTGTAATCCCACCACTTGTGGGGGGCCAAGGTGGGTGGATCACAAAGTCAGGAGATCGAGACCATCCTGGCCAACATGGTGAAACCTGTCTCTACTAATAATACAAAAATTAGCTGGGCATGGTGGCACATGACTGTAATTTCAGCTACTCTGGAGGCTGAGGCAGGAGAATCACTTGAATCGGGGAGATGGAGGTTGCCATGAGTTGATATTGCACCACTGAACTCCAGCCTGGCAATGGAGTGAGGCTCCATCTCAAAAATAAATAAGTAAGTAAGTAAATAAATAAATAAATTAGCCAAGTGTAGTGGTGTACACCTGTAGTCCCAGCTACTTCGGAGGCTGAGGTGGGAGGATCACTTGAGCTCTGGAAGTGGAGGTTGCAGTGAGTGAAGACTGATCATGCTACTACACTCTAGCCTGGGCAACAGAGCAAGACCTTGTCTTGAAAAAAAAGCCAGGCCAGGCATGATGGTTCATGGGTCTGTAATCCCAGCACTTTGGGAGGCCAAGGTGGGAGGAACACGAGGTCAGGAGTCCAAGACCAGCCTGGCCAACATGGCAAAACCCTGTCTCTACTAAAAATACAAAAATTAGCCAGGCGTGGCAGTGGGCGGTGTCAGGGGGTGGGGTGTCTGTAGTCCCATCAGGAGGCTGAGGCAGAATTGCTTGAACCTGGAGGCGAAGGTTGCAGTGAGCTGAGATCTCACCACTGCACTCCAGCCTGGGCGACAAGAGCAAAACTCCATCTCAAAAAAAAAAAATAAATAAAAAGCAGACACCTGTAATCCCAGCTACTCGGGAGGCTGAGGCAGGAGAATTGCTTGAATCCCGGAGGCAGAGGTTGCGGTGAGCCAAGATTGTGAAACTGCACTCCAGCCTGGGCGACAAAGTGAGACTCCCCCAAAAGAAAAAAGAAAAGAAAGCTGAGTGGGAATTGACCAGGTCGCAGCTGGAGCCATATGGTGTCCACTCTCAGGCTTTAAGCCTGTGTCCAACTGCCTCACCCAGGCAGAGCCTGGGTTCCCAAGAGCTGGCTGTGACAATACTGTCTGGGTATTAATCCCCTACTGGTTTAGGGGCCTGAACTGGCTCTGGCCAGGCATGCTGGTTCCCACGGCCAGGCTGTCCACTCAGCAAATCAGCACAGGCTCCAGGGTGGGGGGTGAGAAGTATGGGACAGGCCAAGGAGGGGCTCGAGGCTCAGCTGACTGAGGGGCCCCTCCTCGCCCTAGGCCTTCCCCAGCAGGGCCCCTCTGCCCCTTATTTGGGAAGGTCCCTGAGCCAGCTCCAAACCCTCACTGACCCCAGCTGCCTCCTTGACCCCGATCCCACTGGGAACCTCACTCCCAGCAGCTTCTGTCCCAACATCTGCCCTTGCGGATCTATCTCCACACCCCCAAGCCCTGAGCCCCCTCCTTACTAAAGCACTATGTGGCCTGGAACCTGCCATTGCCGCTGTGGGTCTCCCCTTCTCTCTCAGCCAGAGGTGGGCTTATTGTGAAGTTAATAAAACTTATGCTCATGGCCTCACTCCCATGGCCCCTGTGAAGGCTGGGAATTGCTGGGAGTTACAGAGTGTTCTAGACCAGGAGGGAAGCCGGTTTTGCTCAGGAAGCGAGTCCATGAAGCACGCCTGGCGAACTGCCCAGGGAGACATCAGAAGAGCCCAGATCTTCAAGTCTCCAGTCATCAGTTGTGCTTCTCCTTGTTCTAAATAGTCACTTTCGGCCAGGCACGGTGGCTCATGCCTATAATCCCAGCACTTTGGGAGGCCGAGGTGGGTGGATCACCTGAGGTCAGGAGTTTCAGACCAGCCTGGCCAACATGGTGAAACCCTATCTGTACTAAAAATACAAAAATTAGCCGGTGTGGTGGTGCATGCCTGTAATCCCAGTTACTTGGTAGGCTGAGGCAGGAGAGTCACTTGAACCCGGGAGGCAGAGGTTGCAGTGAGCTGAGATCTCGATATTGCACTCCAGCCTGGGTGACATAGTGAGACTCTGCCCCCCACAAAAATAGTCACCTTCATACGAATCCTGTATTATTTTTCTAAAGGGAGTCCTTAAAATGGGATCTGCCTTGATCTTTCTTATGTTATTTTATTTTGAGATGGGGTCTCGCTCTATTGCCCAGGCTGGAGTGCAGTGGTGTGATTATGATTCACTGCAGCCTCCACCTCCTGGGCCCAAGTGATCCTCCCACCTCAGCCTCCCAAGCAGCTGAGACTACAAGGACACGCCACCATGCCCAGCTAATTTTTAAATTATTTGTAGAGATGAGGTCTTGCTATGTTGCCCAGACTGGCCTCGAACTCCTGGGCTCACAAAATCCTCCTGCCTCGGCCTCCCAACGTGCTGGGATTACAGGTGTGAGCCACAACGCCTGGCCCATATGCCTCACTCTTATTCTTTACAATCCCCTCTCCTCACAGCAGCCAGAGCCCCTCACTAAAGCAGCACCTAATGCCCTTCTGTGCATAGCCCTCTGTAGCTCCCCACTGCTCCCTGGGATAACGCCAAACCCCTCACCCTGGCCCTGTGTGATCCCGCCCCAACCCACCCCTGACACAGTATCTCCCACCACTGCACCCCTCACCCCCTCTGCTCCAGCCACGCTGACCCCTCCTCAGTCCCTCAGTCCACTCTGGAGCCTTGGAACTTGGCTGGGCTTCAATACCAGACCCTTGGCCTGGGAACGCTCATCTTCTCACCGGGGTTATTCCAAATGCTTCCAAACTATTCTGAAAACAGCCACGAGAGGATTCTTCTCAAGGTGTGTGTCAGCTTCCTCATGTCCTTGTGCAAAACCTTCTGCTGGCTTCCCTCAGGGCAACGCAGTCCTCAGCCTCGCCCAGTGCTCCAGGCCAGCTGCCTCGCCCTCTCTACCACCTCCCTTTATCTTTTTTTTGTTGAGAGGGAGTCTTGCTCTGTCCCCAGGCTGGAGTGCAGCCGTGCGGTCTGGGCTCACTGCAAACTCTGACTCCTGGCTTGAAGCAATTCTCCTGCCTCAGCCTCCCGAGTAGCTGGGACTAGAGGCGCGAGCTACCATGTCCAGCTCATTTTCATATTTTTAGTAGAGACGGGGTTTCATGATGTTGGCCAGGCTGGTCTCGAACTCCTGACCTCATAATCCACCCACCTCGGGCTTCCAAAGTGCTGAGATTACAGGCATGAGCCACCGCACCTAACCCAGCTTTAATTTTTTTTGCAGCACTTTGTGGAGGGGACCTTCCCTTACTCCTCTCAGCATCCCCAGTGACAGCCTAATGCCTGGATCCAGGCAGGTTCTCAGTGATGACTTACTGAATGAATGAATGGGTGAAGAAATGCAAGGCCCTCAAAAGGAAAATGCCAGAGCTCAGAAAAACCAGAAGTGGGGGGCTCAGGATGGGGAAGCCAGCTTGCCCCAATCCCAGCTGCCCAGAGGTCACTACCCACTTTACGCAGAGCATGGGGACACTGCTCCCTACCTCTTCAGCATGATGTTGCCCTCACCCTGGGACCTTGGTGCTGGGGTCAGGGCCCAGGGTTCAGGCTCTTAGGGTCCCCATGGGAACTGGGTCCCAGCCTCATGCTTTGCTCAGACAGTACAATTTGGATTGTCCTGTGCCTGCTGGATTTCAGGCCACTTTTCTCCATTTGGTGTGGAGATTTGCTAAATGCCTCATTTAGAGTGAGCTCATTTTATGCCCTTGCCAGTCTTTTCACAAAAATAATTTGATAAGAAAAGAATCCTACTCCAGCCCACGTGTCCCAATTTTTGTTTGGAAAACAATCCCTGTGCCCATAAAAAGGAAAGGACTGTTGAGTCCAGTCCCCTTCTGGCCCTGTCCCTAATGGGGCCCAGGCTGTGCCAGGGATCAAAAGGCTGAAGCACATTCCAGCAAAAACACTGGTTCTCGCTTGGAACCCAGAGCCCAGTCTGGGTCCGGCAAGGGGCTGGCCCTGTGCCCACCTAACTGAGCCATTTCCTCCCAGACTGGGGCAGGTTTCCTGTCCAGAGGGAACAGAGCACACTCCCAGGCGGGGTGGACTGGGTCCTGTATTGGGGGAGGGGGCTTCCACAGGCATTTCCCCCACCCCAGCTACCACACCCTGGAATGAGAGGCCTGTTCAGGTTCAAGTTCAGGTTCAAAGGCTGGGCCAGAGCTGTCCAAGGGGTGGCCATTCTTGGATAGATGAGCTGAAACCACCCGGCCCAGCCTTGGGTGCAGCCTGCTCCGTATCCCAGGTGTGCTGAGCATGGAGCATGAAGGATCCTTGGGCCGCCCCTGCCTGCTCCCAAGCAGCAGCCTTCAGGTGAGTGTGGTGCCTTTGCTGAGAGGCAGGGACCCAGCAGAGCCTGGAATCCTCAAGGTGCCCTCTCCAGGCCTCCCCTCCCTGATGCCTTCCCTGCTACCCCCAAACCCCCTTCAGAAAGGCCATTGGCCAGGAGGCTGCTTTGCCCTACGGAGCCTTCCCTAGGAAAGGGTCCTGAGCTGCAGCCCTGGATCCCCATGGAACCAAAGGGCCT
Organism: Plecturocebus donacophilus; assembly: GCA_004027715.1. Taxonomy (NCBI): domain Eukaryota; kingdom Metazoa; phylum Chordata; class Mammalia; order Primates; family Pitheciidae; genus Plecturocebus; species Plecturocebus donacophilus. The sequence continues at coordinate 15,085 of PVKP010021157.1, read as the reverse complement.
TGAGTGCTGGGGCTGAGCTAGAACATTGGAGCCTCAGGCTCCCTTGCACCAAGATGGCTGGAACCACATTCCAGAACCTGCTGGTAAAGGACGTGCCATATTTCTCATCTCTGTTAGTTTCCCTGGCCCCAGATTTTCAACAAGAAGAGAGTTAGCAGGGAGCATTCAAAGCACTTGAGCTCTGGGGGTCAGAACACCTGGATTCAAATCCTAGCTTTGCTACTTAATGCCTGTGCACCCTTGAGCAAGTCACTTAACCTCTCTGAGGCTCAGTTTCTGACTCTGTAAAAGGAGATGACAGCCTCTTGGGGCTGATGTCAAAATGAGATGAGACAGTGAAAGTACCTGGCACATGGCAGGCACCCAGCACGCGGTGGTAATTCTTCTGCCAGGCTCAAAGAGAGACAGTGGCCTGTCCAAGGTCATACAGAGGGTAGGTGGAGGAGCTGGGACCCAACCCTTTGGCCTTCCTGAGCAGGGTCCTGAACAGGCTGAGATGGGAAGGATGCTCATGGCCTTCGAGAAGTCAAGGTCAGGGCTGGGGACCGCAGGGCACCCAGCAGAGACCCTGTCAGCATTGCACGTCCTTCAGCTGTTTCCCAGCCTGGGATGGGACAGGACATGACCACTGTCCACCCAAGACGGCAGGTGGGTGCCAGACCTAGTGTCCATCCCCTGCTCCCCTCAACTCCTCAGCCCCCTCAGTACTGCATGCCCCCCCCCACTCCACCCCAAACCATTTTCTCAGTCTGCAAGGAGCCATGTCTCCCAGGGGACATGGTCAGCCTGAGGCACATATCCCAGGACCCTGCCAGAAGAGCTGTGTGGCCTCGGAAAAGCCTCTTTCCCTCTCTGTGTGTTTGTGATTCTTTTTGTTTGTTTTTGAGACAGAGTCTTGCTGTGTCACCCAGGCTGGAGTGCACTGACACGATCTTGGCTCACTGCAACCTCTGCCTCCTGGGTTCAGGCAGTTGTCTTGCCTCAGCCTCCTCAGTCGCTGGGGTTACCGACATGTGCTGCCATGCCCGGCTAATTTTTGTACTTTTAGTAGAGATGGGGTTTCGCCATGTTGGCCAGGCTGGTCTTGAACTCCTGACCTTAGGTGATCCACCCACCTTGGCCTCCTAAAGTTCTGGGATTATAGGCGTGAGCCACTGTGCCCAGCCTCTGTGTGTTTGTGAGTCTAAGCACAGCTTGAGAAAGTCATTGTCTTTATTGTTCGTGAAGAGGGCAAGGGGAGCCAGTAAAGGGGGAGCCCTTCTAGAGGATGCACCCCCACCGCCACCCATGCCCAGGAAGGCGGGTCTGAGGGGCTGCATCGTTGCCCACCCTGAGAAAAAGAGAGTTCAACCAGGGGCCCTCAGGTGTCCCCTCTCCAGAGTCTCCCATCCCTAAATCCTGCCTTCCCTTCTTGGGGCTCCCAGGGCCTGCACGGAGCTCCGGGCAGGGGGCCAGCCCTATCACTCTGCCTCCAGGCATCATCCTGGGGTCAAGGCCTCAAAGGTCAGCCTGGTGGGCCTGAGACAGACTTCAGATCCTCCTTGAGGCAGGTCAGGAGGAGGCTGAACTCTGGGGCTGGGGTGTGGAGGGCAGGGGCTGGCTTGGCGTTGACACCGAAGGCCTCTGGGTTGGAAAGTCCTGAGGAAAGGCATTGAGAGTGAGACTGCCCATTCACCCATCCCCCTGGGGGCCTCGGGCTTCCAGTGACCCGGGCACTTCCTCCCACTTGGGCCTCTGGGTCGCAGGCTGGAGAGGGCTGTGGACAGGGTGGGGGGTGCGAGTGACCTGGAGGACAGCCCTGGCCTGGTGACATAGGGCAGGAGAGGGGATTCCAGCTTCCCCTGACCCCGACTCCCAAGAGAGGTCACCCTGGCTCTGCTTTTTTTTGAGACAGAGACTCACTCTGCTGCCCAGGCTGAAGTGCAGCGGCACAATCTTGGCTCACTGCAACCTCCACCTCCCAGGTTCAAGTGATCCTTGGGCCTCAGCCTCCCGAGTAGTTGGGATTACAGGTGTGAGTGAGCATGCCCAGCTGACTCTTCTTAAACTTGGGCCTCTTGAGGCTCCTGGGCTGTTTGAAGCGGGGCTTCAGTGTCTGGGGGACACATGGGATGGGGGTACCCACCTGTATCTGGCAGAGGTCAAGCAGGGTGCGGACGCCCACCAGACACCAGAGCTCGCCCAGCAGGGAGACCAGGATGCCCAACAGGTCCAGCCAGCGGCCCACGGTGAGCAGCAGCACGAAGAGACCGCCCATGCGCACCAGCACCGTCTGCACCTGGCTCTGCAGGCCGGGGTGCTGTCGTTGCTCCTCTAGGGGACAAGGCTGCCTGTCACCACCCAACCCCACATCCTGGGCTGGACCTCCCGGCTCCCTGACCCACCCTCCCTGGGCAAGCCTTCCCCTCCTGTGCAGCCCTCCTCCCATCCCATCCTCCTGGTCCCCACCGCTGCTCTGAGCATCTGCAGGGCACCAGGTGCTCTGCCTCCAGGACTCACTGCTCAGCCCACAAGCCTCCCACTGGGCCAGGCCAGAGCCCCGCAGCCTGGCAGGCGCAGGTGTTATCCTGATTCCTCTCTTGGCTGCACACCTGCCTCTAGTCCATTTGTTAGAGCCCTGGCAGCTCCTTCTGCCTCCCCCGTGGACACACCTGGGCCCAACCACCCTCTTTTCAAGAAGGCTCCTTGCCGGGCTTCCAGCTTCCCTTCTTTTTTTTTGTTTTTGAGATGGAGTCTCGCTCTGTCGCCCAGGCTGGAGTACAGTGGCACGATCTCGGCCCACTGCAACCTCCACCTCCCAGATTCAAGCAATTCTCCTGCCTCAGCCTCCTGAGTAGCTGGGACCACAGGTGCACTCCATTACACCCGGCCAACTTTTTGTATTTTAGTAGAGATGAGGTTTCACCATGTTGGCCAGGCTGGTTTTGAACTTCTGACCTCAAGTGATCTGCCTCCCTTGGCCTCCAAAAGTGCTAGGATTACAGGCGTGAGCTACCACGCCTGGCCTCGTTCTTTTGTTTGTTTTTTGAGACAGAGTCCAGCTACTTGGGAGGCTGAGGCAGGAGAATTGCTTGAACCCAGGAGGTGGAGGTTGCAGTGAGTCGAGATCGTCCCACTGCACTCCACGCTGGGCGACAGAGCAAGACTCCGTCTCAAAACAAAACAAAACAGCAACAAAGTCTGCAGCGGGCCGGGTGCAGTGGCCCATCCTGCAATCCCAGCACGCTGCAGGGCTGAGGTAGGTGGATTGCTTGAGTCCAAAAGTTCAAGACCAGCCTCGGCAACATGGCAAGACCCCTTTATTTATTTAGAGACAGTCTTGCTCTGTCGCCCAGGCTGGAGTGCAGTGGTCTGATCTCGGCTCACTGCAACCTCTAGCTCCCAGGTTCAAGCAATTCTCCCTGCCTCAGCTTTCCGAGTAGCTGGACTCACAGGCGCCCACCACTACGCCCAGCTAATCTTTGTATTTTTAGTAGAGATGGGGTTTCACCATAATGGCCGGCTGGTCTCAAACTCCTGACCTCAGGTGATCTGCCTGCCTCGGCCTCCCAAAGTGCCGGGATTACAAGCATGAGCCACCGTGCCTCCCAGGTTCAAGCGATTCTCATGTCCTGAGTAGCTGGGATACAGGCATAGGCCACCACGCCAGGCTAATTTTGTAATTTTAGTACAAGCAGGGTTTCACCATGTTGGTTAGGCTGGTCTTGAACTCCTGACCTCAAGAGATTCGCCTGTCTCAGCCTTCCAAAGTGCTAGGATTACAGGCATGAGCCACAGTGCCTAGCTGACCTCTTCTCTACAAAAAATAAAATTCGCCTGGCATGATGGCACGTGTCTATAGTCCCCACTACTTGGGAGGCTGAGGTGGGAGAATCACTTGAGCCTAGAAGGTGAAGGCTGTAGTCAGCTGTGATTGTGCCACTGTACTCCAGCCTGGGCCACTGAGCAAGACCTTGTCTTAAAAAAACAGAAAAGCAAAACAAAACAAAACCGCAAAAAAAACTTGTACAGCGGCCTCTCATCATACCGACGAGGCTGATGAGGGCTCTCCAACAGGCCCCTTCGAACCTGGCCAGGCTCACCCCTTCGCCATGCCGTGGGGGTGACAGTCACACTGGACTCCAGTGGCTTGTTTGATGCTGCCATGCCCTCTCTCCCCTCTGGGCGTTGGCACATGCAGTTGTCTCTGCCCAAGATACTCTTCCCTGACTCACTTCTTTATTTTTTGAGGTAGAGTCTTGCTCTGTCGCCCAGGCTGGAGTGCAGTGGTGCGATCTTGGCTCACTGCAACCTCTGCCTCCTGGGTTCAAGCAATTCTCTTGCCTCAGCTTCCCAAGTAGCTGGGACTACAGGCACATGACACTACATCCGGCTAATTTTTTGTATTTTTTTTAGTAGAGACGAGGTTTCACCACACGGCACAGGCTGGTTGCGAACTCCTGAGCTCAGGTGATCCGCCTGTCTCAACCTCCCAAAGTGCTGGGATTACAGGTGTGAACCACCGTGCCCAGCCCCCTCCTGGATTCTCTTAGGGATCTCCTACTCATCCTTCGAGCCCCAATCTAAAGGCTACCCCCTCAGGGTACCCACCGCATGCTGCTTCTCTGCACTGCCCATGCCACACAGCCTCTGCCCTGACCAGGCTGTCTGGGATGGCGAGGGTGAGAGCGGTTGGCTGGCGGCCTCCCCAGAGTCCAGCGCAGGCAGAGGGATGTGCATGGATGCAATGAGCAGCCCCGCGCTCACCCTGCATGTAGATGACCAGCAGCGTGTAGCAGATGGTGAGTGGCGTCCAGAACCGCACGGCCTCCGAGGTTGTCAGAAAGTCCCGGTTGATGAGGGCCACTGCTGCCAGGTCACCCACGGCAAAGGCCACAGCCAGGGCACGGCCCAGCAGCCGGGGGAGGCCATGCACGCCGGCCAGCAGGCCCAGGCACACCCCACAGTAGTGCTGGCTGCTGTGCAGCTCGTAGAGGCGGCAGACATGGTGGTGGAGGCGCCGGGCACCCAGGCCCAGCAGCGTGGCCAGCCCGAGGCTGAGCAGCAGGTTCAGCGTGCGGTGAGGGGCGCCCTCCTGCAGGAAGCTCAGGCCGCAGCTCAGCCCGCAGCCCAGTGAGTACTGGCACAGCAGGCAGAGCTGCAGCCTCTCAGGGCCCCGGGAGCCCTGTGGGGAGTGGCAGAAGAGGGGCTGGAGATGTGGGGACCGCCCCACTACAGAAGCCGCACGCCACAGGAGGCTGACCTTGGGGATGGTTCCCAAAGGGGACACATTGGCTTCAGATGAAGCCCTAGGGGATCATCTCCCTCACCTTAATTTCAATCATGTCTCTTTTTTTTCTTTGAGGCAGAGTCTTGCTCTGTGACCCAGGCTGAAGTGCAATGGCACGATCCCTGCTCACTGCAAGCTCTGCCTCCTGGGTTCAAGAGATTTGCCTGCCGCAGCCTCCTGAGTAGCTGGGATTACAGGTGCTCACCACCATGCCCGGCTAATTTTTTTTTTGAGACGGAGTCATGCTCTATCACCCAGGCTGGAGTGTAGTGGCCTGATCTCGGCTCACTGCAACCTCTCTGCCTCTCAGGTTCAGCCATTCTCTTGCCTCAGCCTCCTGAGTAGCTGGGATTACAGGTACACATCACCACACCCAGCTAATTTTTTTGTGTTTTTAGTAGAGATGGAGTTTCACCATGTTGACCAGGCTGGTCTTGAACTTGTGACCTCGTGATCTACCCGCCTCGGCCTCCCAGAGTGCTGAGATTACAGGCGTGAGCCACCTGTTTATTTTTTTAGTAGAGATGGTGTTTCTCCATGTTGGCCAGGCTAGTCTTGAAATCCTAACCTCTGGTGATCTGCCCTCTCAGCCTCCCAAAGTGCTGGGATTACAGGGGTGAGCCACCATGCTGGGCCTTCAGTCACATCTTAGTACTTGGGGCCCATCTGTTAGCTGAAGCGTGGTGGTTCAGAATCTCAGAGACCTGGGTTCAAAGCCTGACTCTACCTGTTGACCGTAGACAAGACATGTACTCTCTCTGAGCCTTAGTTCCCCCATCTGTGAAATGGGGAATCCCAGCAAACCTTCACCCCTGTGGCTGTGAGGATAACGTGATGCACACAACGCATTTGGCGCAGGGCCTGGCATCGGGGGAGCCTGAGCCACAGGATCTGTCACTCTTGTCGTCTTGGGACTAGGACCAGATCCACCGTGAGTGCGGCCGCTTCAGCAACCAAACCCAAAGGTGCGTCCTGCAGCCTCTGTTCTCAGTCTTATGGCAAATACGGCGAAGAGGCTGGGGTGCTGGAGCTGGGCCCTGCTGCCCACGTTCCGGGGGTGAGCCCAGGCCCTGGGCTTCGGAGTGATCCACCCACTGCCTTCCCTGAGGCCTTACCTTGCCCAGGGACAGCAGCGTGGACACGGCCCGGAGGGAGAACTCGAGCACCACGAGGGCGGCCACCCGGGACCCCACGACCGTCAGGAACAGGGCCAGCCCTACCAGGTGCACCGTTTCCAGCCAGGCCCACTGGGTCCGCAACCGCTCCTTTTCGAGCCGCCGCTGTGGGTCACTGTGGGGACAGAATGGGTGTGGCCAGGGGTGTGGACCCGCCCTAGACCCCTGGTGGGGGTCCGCAGCCACACTCCCTGGGGAATGAGGTGGGCACTCACTTGGCACAGCCCACGAAGAAGTAAACTTTCAGGAGGCTGTTCAGGACCAAGACTCCAAGGGCCCCGACCAGGCCTGAGGGGGCGGGAGGGAGGCAGCAAGCCGGCGTGCAGGGTGTTGGGGGGCAGGCTTGGTTGATAGGGTCAGAGGTGGGGGTGGCCAAAGGGTGCGGGTGGCGGAAGACCGTGTGGGTGAGGTCCACCTTGTGCCAAGAATAGCTGGAGGGGGGCGGGGCTGAGGCGGGAATGGGGCAAGGGGCTCACCTTGTAGGAGGGAGTCGAGGAGGCTGGAGCCCCACTCGAGGGAGGGGAGGCCGGGGAGCCAGCGGGGGAGGGACGGCAGGGAGAACATGGCAGCCAGGTCTGCACAGGAACAGACCAACGTCACCGGGCAAAGGTGTCAGTGGAGGGGAGAGGCTGGGAGGGGTCAAAGGCCAGGGGAAGGGAGGGGAGGAGCGCCAGGGGCGTTAACCCTTCCAGGCCCAGAAGGGCAAGGTCCCAGCTCCAGGCACAGCGGGCCTCTGGAGCCAGCTGCTGCTAGGACTCACCATCTGGGCAGCGTGGGGTGAGGGGCAGGTATCTCTGGGCTGGTCTCTGGTCTCTGTTCCTGCCAAAGTCTGGCGTCCACTTTACTTGAAATCTCCCTTGAGGCTTTGGACCACTCAATGCCCCCTGGAAGCCACAGGCTCCATCTGTGCTGCCCAGCCTTAGCTGTGGGTCCTGGCCTCTGGCAGCGTCAAGTGTGGGCTCTGCCCCTTCAGCCCAAGGTCTGAGGGTAGGGACTCTATCTCCCCATAGCCAGAGATCATCTGTGCCCTCTCAGCCTGAGGTCTGGGGCTCTATCCTCCTACAGCAGGAGGTCAGGCTCTGCCCCCACAGCCTGAGGTCTGTCTCTCTCTCCCTCTCAGCCTGAGGTCTGGGGCTCTCTCTCCCTCTCAGCCTGAGGTCTGGCTCTCTCTCCCTCTCAGCCTGAGATCTGTCTCTCTCTCCCTCAGCCTGAGGTCTGGCTCTCTCTCCCTCTCAGCCTGAGGTCTGGGGCTCTCTCCCTCTCAGCCTGAGGTCTGGCTCTCTCTCCCTCTCAGCCTGAGGTCTGGCTCTCTCTCCCTCTCAGCCTGAGGTCTGGCTCTCTCTCCCTCTCAGCCTGAGGTCTGGCTCTCTCTCCCTCTCAGCCTGAGGTCTGACTCTCTCCCTCTCAGCCTGAGGTCAGACTCTCTCTCCCTCTCAGCCTGGTCTGGGACTCTCTCCCACCACAGCCAGAGGTCAGCTCTGCCTGCTTTTTGTGAGATCTGGCTCTGGCTGGTGTGGAATGTCCCGCAGCCGGAGCCTGGCTGAGCCCGCCCCTCCCACAGGCCGGCGCTGCCCTTCTTGATGCTCCTCCCCGGGTCCACTAGCTGGCAGGCGCCACCCGGGTCTGGCAGGACGGGGCTGAACAGGTGGGCACCGTTCCCATCCTGCTTTCACAGACAGAAAGGGCAGAGGGAGCCGAGGATGAGGGTCGAGGATTGGGGAGACTGAGATTGGCCGCAGATGGCGGTCGTTGAAGTAAACAAAGTAGAAAACTTTATTGGTTTGGAGTGTGCAGTAGCAGGTGTTCCTGGGAGCAGCCCTTACAGACGGGGTGTGGCTGGGGGCAGGTGGGGCTGCTGGGATCTGCAGTGTAAAGGCTGGTGCGGCGTTGAGAGCACGCCCATGGGGAGTGGTGCTCAGTCTAGAGAAAGGGCCCTGGGCCTGCTGCTGGTCCTGCCATGTCGCTTCCCTTTCCTGGGCCTCAGTCCCCTCATCTGAACGGTGGGCACCTGGAGCTCCTTTCAGGTTTGTCGGGATGCCCGCAAATGGCCACAGTGGGGCAGCTGGCAGGCCCTCTGTGAGAGCCGTTCGATGGGGCTGGCTGAACTACAGCCCCTGCAAATGTGCCTGTGGAAATCCTCCCCCAGCAGCTCAGGATGCGACTGTCTATGGGGATAGGGTCTTCACAGAGATAATTAAGTTAAAATGAGGCCAAGTGAGGTGGCTCATGCCTGTGATTCCAGCACTCTGGGAGGCCGAGACCAGTGGATCACTTGAGGTCAGGGGTTCGAGACCGGTCTGGCCAACATGTTGAAACCCCATCTCTGCTAAAAATTCAAAAATTAGCCAGGTGGGGTGGTGCACAACTGTAATTCTAGCTACTTGGGAAGCTGGGGCAGGAGGATTGCTAGAACCTGGGAGGCGGAGGTTGCAGTGAGCCGAGATTGTGCCACTGCACTCCAGTCTGGGTGACAGAGTGGGACTCTGTCTTTAAAAAAAAAAAGTTAAAGTGTGGTCATAAGGATGGGCCCTAAGAGAAGATCAGGGCTGGGCGCAGTGGCTTATGCCTGTAATCCCAGCACTTTGGGAGGTGAGGGTGGACAGATCACGAGGTCAGGAGTTCAAGACCAACCTGACCAACGTGATGAAATCTTGTCTCTACTAAAAATACAAAAATTAGCTGGGTGTGGTGGTGCACGCTTGTCATTTCAGCTACTCAGGAGGCTAAGGCAGGAGAATCACTTGAACCCAGGAGGCAGAGGTTGCAGTGAGCCAAGATCACACCACTGCACTCCAGCCTGGGCAAGAGAGAGACTCTGTCTCAAAAAAAAGGAGGAGATCAGGACCCAGACTCACACCAAGGGACCACCATGTGCAGACACAGGGAGAAGGCAGCCTCTGCAAGCCATGGGGAGAGGCCCCAGAAGAAACCAGCCCGCTGACACCTTGGCTCGAGCAGCCAGCCTCCAGAACTGTGAGAAAATACATTTCTCTAGTCTAAGCCGCCCTGTCTGTGGTTCCTTGCCACAGCTGCCCCAGCAAATGAGGCAGGCGACAATGGCGCAGCCTCCTGGCACACCCCAGCTCTCACCATGCACAGTGATCCCTAAGGGCAGTCCTGGCCCATGGGCCTGGCACAGTCACACACTTTTCAAGTGCATAGGTCCGGGGTAAGCAGGGCTAAGTTCCAGTCCAGGCTCTGCCACTTCAGAGTTGTGTGGCTGTGGTCAAAGCCACATCACTGCTGTCAGCCTCTGCTTTGTGATGGTAAAAGAGGATAAAGTGTCTGCCTCAAGCTGCTGTCTGAGGCCTAAGTGAGCTGATGGATGTAAGTCACTGGGCCCATGCTGTGTGCATGCCTGCAGCAGTTGTTATGACTGAGTAAGGCTCTGGGATGCGGAGACCCAGTACAGAGAAGGAGGAGAACTGTCTGGAAGACAGAATGGGTGGTAACTTGAAGTGGATGTTCTGGCCCTGGGTGGGCCATGGGGCTGGGTGCCAGAGTTGTCCACACTCTCCTGGAGTCTATGGCAGGGCCTGGGCCTGTGGTCCCCGCTGGGACAGCCGGTCATGCCAGAGCAGGCCCTCACTTCCGGCCAAGTGCTGGGCCATGTTAGGACGTGAGGATGAGGGCCGCCGCCTAGGTGCCCTGGTGGTGGGCCCGTCCAGCCAGTTTCCGAAGCTCGTCCCAGAAGAGCATGCTGAGGATGGTGTGGGGGCCCAGGCGCAGGTAGGCGGGGCCCAGGCCTTTGTAGAGTGCCAGGGGGCCCTCCTGCCGCCAGATCTTCACTATGCAGTTGGTGAGGCCCCCATACAGCTGGCCCTGGGGACAGACATGGGGTGAGTGTCACTACAGGGACCGTGGGGCCCTGGCTCACACCACATCTTGGCACAAGGGTCAGTTTCACCCCTACACACCCTATGGACAGCACCTTTGATTGGACACATCTGTGACGCTGCTGGGAAGGCCGTGTGATCAGGCCTGAATTCTAGTCCTGGCACCTCCACTTACCAGCTGGGGGACCACATGCAAGTCACTTGATTTGTCTGAACCTATTTCCTCATCAGGAAGATGAATGTGATTATAAGGATAGAATAAAATCTGGATGTGAAAGTGCTTAGCCTGTGCCTGGGACATGGGGGCTCAGCAAACAAGCCCAGTTAGTTTTTGCATGCATGGCCTGTGTCTGTGTGTCTCTGGCTCTTTGTGTGTGTGTGTGTGTGTGGAGGGGGAGTGCTCCCAGCTCCCCACATCCTCCCCTAGACCCATCCCTGCTCACCCTGCCAGCTCTGTCCACCGGCTGATTGTACAGCCGCGTGCTGGCCACATCGAAGGGGGTCATGACGACAACCACGGCTATGCTGCTGATCATGCCCCCAGCCAGGGCCACCAGCCAGCTGTCCTCCGGGAGCCACTGTGGGGATGGCACAGGTGCTGACCCCTGCAAATGCCCTCTACCCACCCACGTGGTGCCCTCCCGGCCTCCTACTATACAGGGGCTAGAAGGGCTGCGGAAAGGGGAGCAGATGAAGCTCCTCTGGCCATCCCCCAGCCCTGCCACCCTGAGCTCCTTCCCAGCTTTGGGTTTCACTGCTGACCCCCCACTCCTGCTGGTACCAAGGGCCGGAGTCACCACTCTGAGGGCAGAGGCGGGGCCCCATCTGTTGCCACCCCCAGTCTTCTCTGTGTGGAAGGAGGCAGGTGGCCCCTCAGTCCCATGTGTCTGTGTGGGTGGGCACAGGTGTCCCCAGCTCCTCACCTGTTGCTCCTGCACCCAGGCCTTGGCAGAGGCGAAGGTGGCCAGCTGGGCAGCTGAGCCCACCATGACTCGGGGCACAGCCCCACCCACGCCCTGCCACAGCCCGACCAGGCCCTGCTGCCGCCAGATGGTCTCCAAGGCACCCAGGAGGGTCTGTGGGGAGAGGGCTCGGGGTCACTGGCCAGCCCCTGCCCTGGCTGGGAGCATGCCCAGTCCATGCCCCCAGGGAGCGCTGGGAGGGACCAGGGCCTCACCTGGTGATTGTGCTGGTGTCCCACGGCCATCTCAGCCACTGTCTGGGCTTGCAGCTGTGTTTTGATCTGTGGAAGCAGAGGGGACATGGGGTTTGGAGATGGAACTTGGGAGAGCTGGAACAAGCTGTGTGTGTTGACGGTGCCCCCACCTCTGTGCCCCCGAAGCTCAGAGCTCCATGGTCCCGAGCCGGAAGCTTCGGGGTGCTGTGGAGGAGGGTGGAGGTGCAGCTCTGGGGTCGGCCTGGGTTTTGCATCTCGGTGTGACTCGGATCAAGTTACTGAACCTTCTCTGGGTGGTTCTGTCATGGCTGGAAAGCTGTTCTGAGGATTAAGTGAGACAACGACTGTCCAGCACCAGCTGAAGAGGCGAGCGTTTGCTCAAGGGTAGCTTTTTTTTTCTGTTGCCCTGGCTAAAGCACAGTGCCACGATCTTGGCTCACTGCAACCTCTGCCTCCTGGGTCCAAGCGATTCTCCTGCCTCAGCCTCCCCAGTAGCTGGGATCACAGGCATGCACCACCATGCCCAGCTAATTTTTGTACTTTTTAGTAGAGACAGGATTTCACCCTGTTGGTCAGGCTGGTCTCAAACTCCTGACCTCAGGTGATTTGCCCACTTTGGCCTCCCAAAGTGCTGGGATTACTGGTGTGAGTCACAGCACCCCTGCCAAGGGTAGCTTTTTTCAAAAAAATCTTTATTTTTTGGGGGTGGTCCTGAGGTGCCCCTGCAGAGTGCACAAGAGGAGGAGGCCATCAAGGGTAGCTCTTATTCTTTTGTTTTGTTTTGTTTTTTGAGATGGAGTCTCACTGTCACCCAGGCTGGAGTGCAGTAGTGTGATCTTGGCTCACTGCAACGTCTGTTTCCCAGGTTCAAGCAATTCTCCTGCCTCAGCCTCCTGAGCAGATGGGATTATAGGTGCGCGCCACCACACCCTACTAATTTTTATATTTTTAGTAGAGACAGGGTTTCACCATGTTGGTCAGGCTGGTCTCGAACTCCTGACCTTGTGATCCTCCCACCTCAGCCTCCCAAAGTGCTGGGATTACAGGTGTGAGCCACTGCGCCCAGCCAGGTGGCTTTTATTGTTAACATACACAAGGCCACACAGGAAGAGAAGTAACCCAGCCAGGATTTGGGCCAAGACTTCTGCCACCCTCTGCCCCTCCCCTGGTTCAGGACCAGTGGGTCAGGGTCCCCAGGAGAGCATGGATCAGGGCAGGGCCCTGGTGCCCTGGACCAAGGGGCAGATTCCAGGCCTGGGCCAGGATGTTCCAGGAAGCAGTCCCGCCTAGGCTGCCCTACCCGACCCGGGTCCACTGAGCCCAGCCTTGGAGGCTGCCGGGCCCCTGTGGGATATGGGTCACAGGATGGTGGAGGATGGAGACAAGGACTCACCAGGTACGCAGGGCTCCCCACGAAGGCTCCCAGGGCCCCTGCCACGGCTCCTGCAACCACAGTGCCACCTGGTTGCTGCGTGAGGCCAGCCTGGCATGCCAGGCTGTAGCAGTAGAAACGGACGCTGTTCATGAGGGCTTGGTACAGCAGGCCGGCAGCCAGCCCCTTCTGCAGGCCCCACAGCCCGTCTGCTTGGGCCACGGCAGCCACAGAGGCCATGAAGCCCCGGTAGGGCTGTGGGTAGGTGCCTCAGGCTTGCAGCTCCCCCTGCAATTGCAGCCGCGTCTTCACCACCTCCAGGGGGTTGGTGAAGACACAGGCCAGGCAGCAGGCCGAGGCACCCAGCACCAGGTCCACTGCTGGGGGCACCGTCTCCCCGGCCTCCAGGCCAGTGGCCTTCTGTGCCCGGGTCAGGGGCATGGCACAGGCCCTGTGGTGGTGGCGTTTAGGCTGTCTGTAACCTCGCAGGGCCACGGGGCTGGGGTTTGCTGGGGCCCGAGGCCATGTCTAGAGGGCAAGGGTCCTGGTCTGACAGGCCTGTGGCTGCCTGGAGGCCCTGGTCTATCTCAGGAGTCCACCTGCTCTGCTCAGCTGCTCCAGGGGTCTGTCAGAGCCTTTGACACGCCTCCACTGGCTGTGACCAATCCCAGCTGCCTCTGTCCCCACACCTTCCAGCCAAGGGCGGGCCTGGACCCTGGGATCTGGGGGAAAGGTCACTTGGGACTGGAAGGAGAGCAGGGGTAGGGAGAAGGTGCCAGCCAGCCCAGGACCTCCTCCTGGCCTCCCTCTGGTCCTGGGCAAAGGGCTGGCACCCCGGCCTTGCCTCTAGCTTAGCCTGTCCAGGTTTGGCAGAGCCCTGGGCAGGGGGCAAGTGACTGGGAGGTCCCTGGCATGGGGTACACGGGTAACACTGTCCCTGCCCCACCCCATCCCTGATGTGCCCCTGGTGACTGACTTCCCCTTTCCAGGACTCAGTCTTCCAGTCTGGCTCCCACCATCTATGGGCCCAAGCTCAGTAGGGGCAGAGGTAGAGAAGGGCTCTGGAGCCCTGGGAGTTGACTGGAATCCCAGGTGCCGCTCTTATGTGCGAACCTGGGCGAGTCACTTCCTCTCAGAGCTTCAGTTTCTCTCATTTGTGAAATGGAGATACTGACATCACTCCAGAAGGTTCTGTGGAGGACTGGCAACGAGAAGAGTGTGCCTAGGAGGACACTGCTGCAACCAGTAAAAGGCACCTGCATCCACTGCCGGCCCCCATCCCCACTGCCTCTGGCTCCTATGCCCCCCTCGCTTCCCCCAGGACTTCAGGGCCCTGGGTGAGGACTCGAGAGTGACCTTGGCTGGTAAAGACTTGCCGCCAGGCCTGCCCTCCTGCTGGGGGAGCTCCTCCTGGGCTGGGCAGGAGGCTCTGCTACTCCCTGCAGGAATGGCCAGGAGGCCAGTGGGGCAGGAGGCAGCCCTGGTGTGCCCTTTGTGCCTGGTGAGGAGAGAAAGCCACCCAGGCCTGCTGTCAGTGTGTCTGCTCAGGCTGGGCCAGCACTGCAATGCTCCTGGGCCTCTGCCCCCAGACAGTTCTCTCCTGCCAGGCCACCCTCAATCACCCAAGGCCCAGTCCAAACCAGAGGTAGAGCCACCAGGGCTGGAGTCCACACCCACCTCCCAGGCCCACCCCTTCCTGCCCTTGAGGCAGCAATGCTGAGTGGCTTGAGGGCCTTGGGCTCCCTGGCCAGGCAGGCTTGTCACCCTCTGGACAATCGAGGAGGGGACGGCTCAGCAAGAGGCGGTAAGGACAGCTTGGATTCTCCTGAGCTTGTTTCGAGAGCAGCAGGCTCACCCCGAGGGCTGTGCAGGCAGGAGCGCCCTGCCCGGGGTAGGCTGCAGGGGGTGGGCAGTGGGCAGGTGGGCAGCAGTGCAGACGCGCCTTGGGACTGGAGCTGGTGGCTGCTCCTCCCCTGGCTGCTGCAGCAAACAGGAACAGGAGGGAGGGCAAAGATCAGGCCGAGAAAGTCCCAGAGCCTGAAGGCCTGCAGACAGTGAGTCCCCCGGGCAGCTGTGGCTGATCGGGTTCTGCATGTCCCACATGTCCCGCGTGTCAGGGACAGGGCAGATGATGGAGGGATGTTTGCAAAAAAGGGCCCAGGGAGTTTGGAGACCTCCCTTCCCCTACCACGCTCAAAAAGGGCCAGTGACAAGCCTCGGCAATATAACGTCTATTTTATTTTAAAAAACAAAACC
>PVKP010021156.1:21948-39724 GCA_004027715.1 Plecturocebus donacophilus | reverse complement strand
TGGAAACCATCATTCTCAGCAAACTGGCACAAGAACAGAAAACTAAACACTGCATGTTCTCACTCATAAGTGGGTGTCGAACAATGAGAACACAAGGACACAGGGAGGGGAACATCACACACTGAGGCCTGTGGGGTGGGGGACTAGGGGAGGAAGAGCAGGGAGTTGGGGGTTGGGGAGGGATAGCATTAGAAGAAATACCTAATGTAGATAATGGGGCAATGGATGCAGCAAACCACCACCATGGCACATGTATACCTGTCACAAGCCTGCATGACCTGCACATGTACCCCAGAACTTAAAGTATAATAAATAAATTTTCTTTCTTTTTTTTTTTTTTTTTTTTAATAAAGATGGGGTTTCACCGTTGTTGGTCAGGCTGGTCTTGAACTTGCAACCTCAGGTGATCCACCCGCCTTGGCCTCCAAAGTGCTTGGGTTATAGGCGTGAGCCACCACGTCCAGCCTAAATAAATAAATTTTTAAAAATAATAATAAACAAGAATTCCTTCTTGTGGTAAAAATCCTCTCACATGGTGGTAAACAAGGATAATATCTGTATATTATGAGGTTTTAAACCAGTACTCTCCATCAGAACTTTCCACATTGATAAAAATATTTTACAATTTGCATTATCTAATATAATAGCAACTAGCCCGAAGTAACTGTGGGACCCTTGAAATAGTGGGCCAGTGTGACTGAGGAACTGAAGTTTTAATGTTATTTAATTCGAATCAATTTAAATTTAAATAGCCACATATGACTAGTGGCTACATATTGGATAGCATAGGTTTAAACTCATAAACAGAGATTAATAATAACAGGTATTGTGAAGACTGTGCATTATAATTTCCTTTTCAGATCTCAACAGCATAAAGGAAACTTTATTTTTTGCTTAGATATACCTTTTTATTTATTTATTTATTTATTTATTTATTTATTTATTGAGATAGAGTCTTGCTCTGTCGCCCAGGCTAGAGTGCAGTGGTGCAACCTCAGCTCACTACAACCTCCATCTCCTAGGTTCAAGCAGTTCTCCTGCCTCAGCCTCCCAAGTAGCTGGTATTACAGGCACATGCCACCATGCTCGTCTAAGTTTTGTATTTTTTAGTAGAGATGAGGTTTCACCATGTTGTCCAGGCTGGTCTTGAACTCCTGACTTTGTGATCAGCCTGCCTCAGCCTCCCAAAGTGCTGGGATTACAGGCATGAGCCACTGCATGCAGCCCTACATTTTTTAAATTTCTAATTAATTATGGATATGGAATTGTTGTACATGTTTATGATAAAGGGAATTTTATCAACTGTATCACAGCAGTGGCCCTATGTTCTTGTGATGTGTGCTGTTCATATCAGAGTTACCCAACTGAGGCAGAGTTAGGTGTGTTCTAGGTCAATGGAGCCTTGTTTTACTTTTTTCTTTTTTTTTTTTTTTTGGAGATGGTGGGGTGGGGGTAGGGTGCTTTTTGTGCCTATGATAGTCCACAGGAAATTTGGACATTTAGAATGAAGAAAACAGAAACATTTTTCAGAAATATTTTTGTAAAATAACTATAAAAATGTTAAATTGCAGACCTAGTGAATTTTGTATTAAAAATTGAAGAAAATATCCAATTTAAAAAGTGCATAAAATTAAAAGGGAACAATTATATACCACCCCCTACTACCCCTACCCTCTTTATCACCACCACTACACAGCTGCATTCCCACCTCCAAACAGAAAACCACCTTAAAAACCCTGAGAAAATTATTTCAGGCTTTCTTCTATACACACACACACACATATATAAAGCAATGCATGTATGTGTGTGTTTACATATAATTTGTAAAAATAAAAATAAGATCAATTATGTGTACTGATTTATATCTGTTTGTTTGTTTGTTTTGAGATGGAGTTTCGCTCTTCTTGCCTAGGCTGGAGTGCAATGGCGCAATCTCAGCTCACCGAAATCTCTACCTCCCAGGTTCAAGTGATTCTCCTGCCTCAGCCTCCCTAGTAGCTGAGATTCTAGGCGCCCACCACCATGTCCAGCTAATTTTTTGTATTTTTAGCAGAGACAGGGTTTCACTATGTTGTCCAGGCTGGTCTTGAACTCCTGACCTCAGGTGATCCACCTCAGCCTCCCAAAGTTCTGGGATTACAGATGTGAGCCACCACACCTGGCTATGTTGCTTAATTTTTATATCTTTTTTTTTTTTTTGAGACAGAGTCTCACTCTGTTGCCCAAGCTGGAGTACAGTGGTGCAATTTTGACTCACTGCAACCTTGACCTCCCAGGGGTGCCAGTGATTCTCCTGCCTCAGCCTCCCAAGTAGCTGAGACTACAGGTATGCACTACCACGCCCAGCTGATTTTCTTTTGTGTGTGTGTGTGTGTGTGTGTGTGTGTGTGTGTGTGTGTGTGTGTGTGTGTGTGTGTGTGTGTATTTTTAGTAGAGACTGGTTTTGCCATGTTGGCCAGGCTCTTGAACTCCTGGCCTCAAGTGATCCGCCCTCCTGGGCCTCCTAAAGTTCTGGGATTACAGGCATGAGCCACCATGCCTGGCCATTTTTTATATTCGTTTTATAAGCATATTAAATAATTTTTGTTGTAAAAATGTCAAGATCACACGAAACAAAATATTCACATCCCAGCCCTCCTTGTCCACTCCCCTTCTTAGAGAGAATCATGGTTTCAGATCTTTTTCTGTGCATTTGCTCCCATATAAAAAGACACAGCTTTATTTTTTGATAAATGCCCAATGTATAAAGTGATAATTAACCTCATTAATAATCGAGAGAATACAAAATAAACCACTAGATTGGCAACAATTAATAAATTTAAGGGCACCCCGTATTGGTAAGAATATAAGACAAAAAGTAAACTTTTGTACTGGTTTGGTAAAAAGTGTAATGGCTACAACCACCTTTAAAAACAGCTTTGAAATATCAGATAAGGCTGAAGGTGTACAGACCCTGTGACCATGCAGTTTCTCTTTTAAATACCCTTAAGATTTCTTGCATACATGTCCCAGGAGCCGTGTACAACAATGCTCTTGGCAGCATTGTGAATAACAGCAAAAATCTGGATACAACCTAAATGCCCCTTCCCAAGAAAATGGGTAAATAAATTATGTGATCATCATAGATTAAAAAACAACTGTGAAAATCAGTAGTCATTCTGGATGAATCTCAGGAACCTAGTATTAAAGCAAAACCCCTCAGTACAAAAGAATTCATGGTTTCCAAAAAAGCGTGTGAGAACAAAAGGAATGATTGCTTAGTGATGTATACATGCGCAGTGATTCTATAAAGAAAAGTCAACTGGACATGGTGGCTCACGCCTGTAATCCCAGCACTTTGGGAGGCTGAGGCAGGTGGATCACAAGGTCAGGAGATCGAGACCATCCTGGCTAACAAGGTGAAATCCTGTCTCTACTAAAAATACAAAAAATTAGCTGGGTGTGGTGGCACGTGCCTGTAGTCCCTGCTACTCAGGAGGCTGAGCAGGAGAATCGCTTGAACCCCAGGAGGCGGAGGTCACAGTGAGCTGACATCATACCACTGCACTCCAGCCTGGGCAACAGAGTGAGACTCTTTCTCAAAAAACAAAAGGAAAAGAAAAGTTAATAGTAGATGTAAAATTCATTATATGGATAGTATGGGAAGAGGAGCTGAGAGATAGGATATGAAGAATTCCACAGTAATGTTTTCTACAGTAGGGTGGCAGACAAATGAGAATCTCTGACGTTATAATTCTTTGTAGTCATCATATGTCTCTTAAATTTTTTTTTTTTTTTTTTCGTGATGGAGTTTCACTCTTGTTGCCCAGGCTGGGGTGCTCAGCCCACTGCAACCTCCGCCTCCTGGGTTCAAGCGACTCTCCTCCCTCAACCTCCCGAGTAGCTGAGGCACCCACCACCATGCCTGCCTAATTTTGTAGTTTTAGTAGAGACCGGGTTTCTCCATGCTGGCCAGGCTGGTCTCAAACTCCCGAACCCAGGTGATCCACCAGCCCTGGCCTCCCAAAGTGCTGGGATTACAGGCGTGAGCCACTGCGCCCCACCCTTCTTGTGGTTTTAGCTGAATTTCCCCAGTAACTAATGAGCTGAGCATCTTTTCATGCTGAGTTTTTGGGGTTTTTTGTTTGTTTGTTTTCTGGAAACAGGATTTCACTCTGTTACCCGGGCTGGAGTGCAGTGGCACAATCATGGCTCATTGCAGCCTCCAGCTCCTGGGCTCAAGCAATCCTCCCATCTCAGCCTTCCAAGGTGCTGAGATTGGCTAGGCATGGTGGCCCACACCTGTAATCCCAGCACTTTGGGAGGCCAAGGCAGGCGGATCACTTGAGGTCAGGAGTTCAAGACCAGCCTAACCAACATGGTAAAATCATGTCTCTACTAAAAATACAAAAAAACATTAGCTGGGCATGGTGACACACGCCTGTAGTCTCAGCTACTCGGGAGGCTGATCGCTTAAACCTGGGAGGCGGAGGTTGCAGTGAGCCGAGATGGAGCCACTGCACTCCAGCCTGGGCGACAGAACAAGATTCAGTCTGAAAACAACAGCAACAACAACAAATACTGGGATTAGAGATGTGAGCTGCCACACCCAACCCGGAGTTTTGATTTTCTCATAGATTTTACACAAGCTATTGGCAGAGACTAAACTAGAAAGATTCAAAGGCTAGCGGGGGAGGTGGGGAGCAGAGATTAGAATGGGGATATATTTTGAGATTAAAGGTGAAGAGAATTCCTAACAAATTGGCTGTAGGTTGTGAGACAAAGAGAAGAATCAACGGCTGGGCTTGGTGGCTCATGCCTGTAATCCCAGCACTTTGGGAGGCCGAGGCGGGCGGATCACAAGTTTAGGAGATCAAAACCACCCTGGCTAACATAGTGAAACCTCATCTCTACTAAAAATACGAAAAATCAGCCGAATGTGGTGGCACATGCCTGTAATCTCAGCTACTGGGGAGGCTGAGGCCAGGAGAATCACTTGAACCTGGGAGGCGGAGGTTGCAGTGAGCCGAGATTGCACCACTGCACTGCAGCCTGGGTGACAGAGTGAGACTCCATCTCAAAAAAAAAAAAAAAGAGAAGAGTCAGAAGGTGCTCAGTTTTTGCCCTGAAACAGGTTGGAGACCCTGGTGGGGACAATCCACTTTACTCTGGCAAGATGAGCTGTCTCTTAGGCACTGAAATAGTGATGTTGAGAAAATAAATATGCAAGTCTGGAACTCAGAAAAGTGGTCACAGATGGGGCCTTCGGCCTGTGGGATGGCAAAGTCTCCAGAGCAGTCGATGTCTACCTTGGCTGGACTTTGGAATCACCTGAGGAGCTTTAAAATACTGACACCCAGGTCCCAGCTGTGGGGATTCTGATATAATTGATCTGCGGGTGTGGCTTGGCCATCAGTACTTGTAGAAGTTTTCCCACTGATTCTCAAGTACAACCAGGGCTGAGAACCTGTCGTGGGAGTCAGTGTAGATGAAAGGGAGGATTTTGAGGGAATCCTGGGCACTCTCTGTGTAGCCTGAGGGTCTGCTTTGCCAAATTGCTCCATTTGCTGCATCGTATTCACGGCAGCTCAGCTTCTCAAGCAGCTCAGGTCAAGCTCCTCAGCATCTATAGATGGGAGAATTCATTGACTCCCGAGAGCCAAGTCACCCAGTTGTTGAATCTCAAAGTTTGAACTGAATTTTTTTTTTTTTCCTGAGACAGCGTCTCACTCGGTTGCCCAGGCCGGAGTATAGTGGCTCAATCTCGGCTCACTGCAACCTCCACCTCCCAGACTCAACCGATTCTCCTGCCTCAGCCTCCCGAGTAGCTGGGATTACAGGCGTGCACCACCATGCCCAGCTAATTTTTGTGTTTTTAATAGAGACGGAGTTTCACCATGTTGGCCAGGCTGGTCTCGAACGCCTGACCTCAGGTGATCCACCCGTCTTCACCTCCCAAAGTGCTGGGATTACAGGTGGGCACCACAGAGCCTGGCCTAAACTCACTTTAAAGGTTGTTGAGCCTTTACGACAGCCCCACCAGGACTCGCCAGGATGCTATCTGGGGGACTCACTGTGGCTCAGATGAAGGGGCTGGGCGAAGACAAGTCAGGGAAGAGCATTCCAGGTAGAGCCTGGGTGGAGAGCTGGCAACAAGAGGAAGCATTTGGAGCAGGGAATCTGCTGTGGGTGCAGAGCAACTCAGAGCCTCTCTCATGTTCTTTTCTGGGATAAGACCTGCAGGGGATATTTATGCTATTCCTGGAGACATCATGGCCTTTCTTGGAAAAGGAAGCGTTTTTGCCCTTTCAGTTTCTATTGTATGGGTTGGTTTCTGAGGGATATTGTTCCTGCCAAGAAGACCTGCTCATGGCATCCCCCAAACCTGACCAGGACTTGTTCGTAAAATCTTCCCCGACTCAGATCTGAGCCTTGAGCCCAGGCCAGTACCTTCAAAAGTTGTGCTCGCATTGCTTTGAAACAATGTAATGTTGTAAGTGCTTAGAGAAAGACTGTACCTTTCTGTCCAAATAAAATTTCTATAAATAGGCAAGGTGCAGTGGCTCACTCCTGTAATCCCAGCACTTTGGGAGGCTGAGGCGGGCGGATCACTTGAGGTCATAAGTTCAAGACCAGCCTGGCCAGCATGGCAAAACTCCATTTCTACTAAAAATACAAGAATTAGGTGGCTCATGCCTGTAATCCCAGCACTTTGGGAGGCCAAGGCAGGTGGATCACCTGAGGTCAGGAGATCAAGACCAGCCTGGCCAACATGGTGAAATCCCATCTCTACTAAAAATACAAAAATTAGCAAGGCATGGTGGCACATGCCTATAATCCCAGCTACCTGGGAGGCTGAGGAAGGAGAATCACTTGAACCTGGGAGATGGAATTTGCAGTGAGCTGAGATCACGCCACTGCACTCCAGCCTATACCATGAGAGTGAGACTACATCTCAAAGAAAAAAAAAAACAGGAGTTAGCTGGGCGTGGTAGTGGGTGCCTATAATCTCAGCTACCTGGGAGTCAAGAGAATCACTGAAGCCCAGGAGGTGGAAATTGCAGTGAGCTGAGATCACACCACTGTACTCCAGCCTGGGTGACAGAGTGAGTCTCCATCTCAAAAGAAAAAAAAAAAATCACATAAATAGATTTTCATCATGGATCCACTGTACTTACACAAATTCAACTGCATACATGCATAAATATAAAAGAAAAGTGGTGGTGGAGATGATAAAACACACGATCATTTGGAGAACTTTTACCTTTCAGAATGTATTTGGTAATGCAACTTGGTCCTCCCAACAACTCTATGAAAATCTTTTTCTTTTTTTTTTTATATGGAGTCTTGCTCTGTTGCCCAGGATTGAGTACACTGGAACAGTCCCAGCTCACTGCAACCTCCGCCTCCCAGGGTCAAGGAATTCTCCTGCCTCAGCCTCCCAAAGTGCTAGGATTATAGACATGAGCCACTGTGCACGGCCAATCATTTATTTATTTTTTTTCCACATCTCCCTGAGGTTCAGAGGTTTTTTTCATTTCCAAGTCCAAGGTCTGAGACCCCAAAACAGTGAAGTTCAGATGCAGCCCCGGGTCTTCTGACACTTCTGCCCAGAGACCCATCTCCTTCTTGCCGGAAAACCAGAGTGTTTGCAATTCAAGCAGAGCCTGAAGACTCTCAATGCACCAGCCTGTCCTTCTGCAGCCTGGGAGTCATGCTCCCAGCAGAGAGGCAGTGGGAGAAGTGAGGGGCTCAGAAATCTACCCACTGGATGGATCAAGGCCATAGGAGGATGTGAAGGACTTTGCTGGTTCTCCCTCCATGGCCATCCCCACCTCCATGTAGTGATAGGCATGGACACATGGCCAACCAGAACAAAGAGCACAATTCCTCTGTGTGGCCTCGTGACTAAATCCTAGGCTATGGAATGAGCATACGGTGATGTGAGAGGCTTCGGAGGCATATCCTTCAGAGGCATGCCTTCCATTCATTGTCTCCCCTTTCTTTTTTTTCTTTTTTTCTCTTTTTTTTAGACGAAGTCTCGCTCTGTCACCAGGCTAGAGTGCAGTGGTGAGATCTCAGCTCACTTCAACCTCCGCTTCCTGGATTCAAACAATTCTCTCTCCCAAGTAGCTGGGATTACAAGTGCATGCCACCACAGCCAGCTAATTTTTGTATTTTTAGTAGAAATAGGCTTTCACCATGTTGGCCAGGATGGTCTTGATCTCCTGACCTCATGATCTGGCCACCTTGGCCTCCCAAGGTGCTGGGATTACAGGCATGAGCCACTGCACCTGGCATTGTCTCCCTTTTCTGCTGGCTGGATGGGGATGTGGAGGAGAGGCCCCTTAGACCATGGGGATGGGGCGGCAAGCCAGGCATGGCAGCCTGGACTCCTTATATCTGGATTACCCGCCCTGGACTACTTATATCTGGATTACTCGCCCTGGACTCCTTCTATCTGGATGTCGGTACATGAGAAAGAAATGGATTACTTTCTAATTAAACCTCTGTTATTGTGGGTCTCTGTCACAGCGCCTACCCCAACCCCATATCTAGACTAATACCTGCAGAATGGCAGTTAGCATTGGTTCCCAGCCTGTAGCTTCATCTGACTTGGAGCCACAGACCCCACCCCACACCACTACTAGAGCTGGAATGGTCACTTTGAGGCCAAGTGATTCATTTTATGCAGGGATTGGCAAACTTACTCTGTGGAGAGCCAGATGGTATTGATTTTCACCATTAAAAGTAATGGCCACCTGTAATGCCAGCACTTTGGGAGACCGAGGTAAGCACATCGCTTGAAGTCAGGAGTTCAAGACCAGCCTGGCCAACATGGTGAAACCCCATCTCTACTAAAAATACAAAAATTAGCCAGGCATGGTGGCACATGCCTGTAACCCCATACTCGAGAGGCTGAGGCAGGAGAATCACTTGAGCCTGGGAGGCAGAGGCTGCAGTGAGCTGAGATCGCACCACTACACTCCAGCCTGGGCAACAGAATGTGACTCCATCTCAAAAAAATATACACCAACAACCAAAAAAAAAAAAACTACAGGTGGGGATGGGAGAGAAATGCCCAAGATATTATTAAGTTTATGAAGTTCCAGAAAAATGAATGTTTTCCATGCAATGTTTTGCAAACACTGCATTCCAGCCTGGGTTATGGAGAAAGACTCTGCATCAAACAAACAAAAAAAATCAGTGAGAATAGCAAGAAATTACATCCGAGAGATGAGGCAGATGATACAGGGCCTTGCAGGTTACAGTCAAGATTTTGGCTCTGAGTGAGATGGGAGCCGCTGGAGGGTTTTGAGCAGAAGAGGGACTCGATCTCACGTAGGTGTCAACAGGATCCCTTTGGTTGTATGCAGAGAACAGACCATGGAGGTGGTGGCAGAGCTGATGAGGGGGGGACTGTGCTGTTCAAGAGAGAGATGAAAGGACAACCCCGCCAGGGCACTTGTGAGCCTCGAAGGGTTAGTGTATGCTCAGACAGCTTTAGAAAGGGAGCCTGGCCAGGAGCCTTAGTTTATGCCTGTAATCCCAGGATCTTGGAAGGCTGAGGAGGGTAGATCTCTTGAGGTCAAGAGTGATCTGCCCTCCTCTGCCCCCCTGCCCTCCTGGCCAGTATGGTGAAACTCCATCTCTACTAAAAATACGAAAATTAGCCAGGCGTGGTGGTGCATGTCTGTAGTCCCAGCTACTCAAGAGGCTGAGGCAGGACAATCACTTGAGCCTGGAAGGCGGAGGTTGCCGTGAGCAGAGATCGCGCCATTGCCCTCCAGCCTGGGAGACAGAGCTAGACTCCATCTATTAAAAAAAAAAAAGAAAAGAAAAACAAAGTTCAAAATCCCTATTTGGCTTAATCCGATTCTGCTACTACAACCCAAAACAAAACAAGCCCAGTTCCTCTCATTCTAAAACTCAGTGGTACTACATGGTAATTCCAAGGTGATTTCATGGTCTCTCCCAACAGACGTGGAGTCTCTGAGGACAGGGCTGGTGACCGATGTCCATGTCTGCCTTAAGGGCCAAGTTTTTTTAAATGGCAGCTCCCTGGAGAGGGGAGCCACAGCTCATACTTAAAATGGTTCTCAAAATTGCACTGTGGCGGAAGGGAATTCTGGTCACTTTCTCTGGTTGGTTCCTACAGCCCCCAGCCCTGCTGTACCACCCTCAGAAGGGAATGCTGGAATTCCTTACTGGGAGGGCTTTCCCTTGCAAATCCTGTGAATCCGAGGAGCCCTGTTTTCTCTGTAAATAGAGCGAGTGTCCAATGTGACCTAGCGATATCCTCCCAATGCACAATGCAAAATGGTGGTGAAGGGGGCAGGAAGAAGGGAAGTAAAGGCGGGAAGAAGCCCAGAGGAGACGGTTTAGGTTTGAAGAGTGTGATTTGCTGTCACCTTGAACCTAAATTATTATTTTGTTTATTTGTTGGGGGCATTTGCCAAATGTATAGTGTCATCCTGTAACTGACTGTGTGGATGAAGCCATGTTCATCCACTGAGCTCTTAGCCATCAAGAGCCCTGGGAGGTGAGTGGGTCTTACATACCTTCTTAAATCACCAGGGCTAGGACAGAAACTAAATACTTCCACAGGTTTTCTCTCACTATTTCCTCCAGGATCAGATGATCCCTACAGCCAGAGACCTAATTCTGTCTTTCCATGTAAACTGGGATCTCCCATGAAGTCAGTGATATGTCTTATCTGTTTTTATGATCTCAACAATCTAGGGTAGAGTACCAGGCAAAGAAGGAAAGAATGAGTGCGTGTGTAGGTAAATGGACGGATGGATGGATGGATGGATGGATGAACGCATGGATGAATAGATGGATAAATGTATGGAAGGAAGGAAGAATGGACAGGTGAATAAATGTACAGAAGGAAGGAAGAAAGGAAGGGTGAAGGAATAGACGGATAGGTGGGTGGATGGGTAGATGGATAGAGGGATCGTGAATGGGTGGATGGACAGATGAATGCATGGATGATAGATAATAATAGTGAACACTTGGGCTCTTATTATGTGTCAGGCGATTTATGCAGAAAATTTCATTTAGGCTGGGCGTGGTGGCTCACACCTGTAATCTCAGCACTTTGGGAGGCTGAGGTGAGTGGATCACCTGAGGTTAGGAGTTCAAGACCAGTCTGGCCAACATGGTGAAACCCTGTCTTTAAAAAAAAAGAAAAGAAAAGAAAAGAAAAATGAAAATTTCATTTAATTCTCCCCCATGACTTTGATATATGCAAAATAAGCTTCAGGAAGTTTAAATCATGTGCCTGAAATGGCACTAAAGTCGAATTGACTCCTAAGTGAGTGTGCTAAACTATTATACCCTAATGCTGAATAAATGAATTAATGCATGAAGGAATGATTTGTCTGTATATAAATTTTTCTCCAAGGATATACAAAAGTTAGGCCAGGTACAGTGGCTCAAGCCTGTAATCTCAGAACTTTGGAAGGCCAAGCCAGGTGGATCACATGAGGTCAGGAGTTCGAGACCAGCCTAACCAACATGGTGAAACCCAGTCTCTACTGAAAATACAAAATTAGCTGGGCATGGTGGTGCATGTCTGTAATCCCAGTTACTTGGGAGGCTGAGGCAGGAGAATCGACTGAACTCGGGAGGCAGAGGTTGCAGTGAGCCCAGATAGCGTGCCACTGCACTCCAGCCTTGGCGACAGACCAAGACTCTGTCCCCCAACCCCCCACAAAAAAAAAAGTTAATTCTGCTCACTTCTCTCTAAAGTGACAGTAAAATAACAGGACAAGATTTAAGAACAATCTGAATATTTAGATTTCCTGCCAATTACAAGTATTATGTGGTGAAGTGGCACATTCACAGGGGAAGGACACTTCCAGAAGGCTAATTCTGAGGAAGATTCTGGGCTTTTCCCACTCACCCAACCTGACAATTAATAGGAGCCAGGAAGAAGCCCCTGAATTTCTAAGTGCCGATTCCCGCTGTACCGGCACTCTAAACATCTGAAGGAAAAAGAGTTTGTTAATTGCTGTCTAGACAGTTTATTGCGGCAATAAGATCAAAACCAAGAATCCTGAGGTTTGTGGTATGAATCAAGCAGACTAAACAATTGTTTTATTGCATTTACAGAGAACTTGATTTATAACTGCACTGGGTAATAAAATTCCTTCATGGTTTATCCGAAATAATTTTGCTTCTTTTACACCACTCTGTGATAATCCCACCTCTCTGGGCTGTTAAAATGTGTTCTCTGTGACATCCAAACAGTTTCTTATCAGATATCTTGCTGTCATCGAGTAACATATGAGGGCCAGGGTTCAATCCATCCTGGCAAAGCCCTGGTAGAGGGTGGTGGCCTGGCTGGTGTGGCCTTTGTAACCCTGCTGTCACGGCTGCATCTGCTCACACCAACAGGCGACTGAAGAGTGGGCAGTTCCTGGACCAGGCAGCCTTCTGTCTGCTTTGTTGGCAAAAGCCTGGTGTGATGGCTTCCTCTCTATCCCATTGATCTGATCCTGGACAAAGCTAGCCAGTTCTTTGGTGCCTCTGGGACCCCAGAGCCGACATCCTTCTTGTGTGCAAACACACCTGTACCCTGACAACCTGTGGAATAGAGAAGGAAGGGACAGGCCCACACGCACGCATCCATCACTTCCCTCCCTCCCTGCAGCTGTCCAGGGGAATGGGGCTGCCCAATACAAAACATCGGGAAAAGCTCAGGAAGCTAGGCTCAGGCTTGCTCAAGGCCAAATGTCGGGAAGTCTCACTTCTTCAGGCTCGGAGTCCAGTGCTCTTTGGCATCAGAAGTGATTTAAGAGATCAGATAAATTGTAACATCTCTCCTAAAGGAAATCTGCCTGTTTTGCTCTTCCCTTTGTCACCCCCACACTGGCTACAGCAGACTCCATGGTGAGGGGCAGCAAACTCCCAAACTGCTGAAATCAAAAGTGAAAGTTAAAAATTGACATGAAATTCACATACCATAAAGTTAATCATTTTCAAGTGACCAATTCAGGAGCATTTACTATATTCACAGGATTGTGTCTCACCACCTCTGTCTAGTACCAAAACATTTTCATCACCCCAAATGGAAACCCTGTAGCCAGCAGGCAGCTGCTCCCCGAGTCTACGGTAGCCCCCAAGCCCTGGCAACCACCAATCGGCAACTGTCTCTATTGCCTTACCTATTCTGGTTAATATGAACAGATTCCGATTCCTTTTCATATGAACAAAATCATTTGTGGCTTTTTGTGTATGACTTCTTTTACTTACCGTGTTTTAAGGCTCATTCACATTGTAGTATGTGTCAGTATCTCATTCCATTTTATGGCTAAATATTATACAACAGAACTTATACAGTACTTCTTTTCGTTTCTGCACTCACCGGTTGATGGACATTTGGGATATTTACACCTTTTGGCTA
Source organism: Plecturocebus donacophilus (assembly GCA_004027715.1). NCBI lineage: Eukaryota > Metazoa > Chordata > Mammalia > Primates > Pitheciidae > Plecturocebus > Plecturocebus donacophilus. The sequence continues at coordinate 26,331 of PVKP010021156.1, read as the reverse complement.
TTGTACACAGTGCTACTCTGAACATGTATGTACGTGTATTTGAATGCCTGTTTTCTTTTCTTGGTTTTTTTTTGAGATGGAGTCTCACTCTGTCACTCAGACTGTAGTGTAGTGGAGCAGTCTTGGCTCACTGCAACCTCCACCTCCCAGGTTCAAGCCATTCTCCTGCCTCAGGCTCCCGAGTAGCTGGGATGACAGGCATGTACCACCAGACCCAGCTAGTTTTTGTATTTTTAGTAGAGATGGGGTTTTGCCTTGTTGACCAGGCTGGTCTTGAACTCCTGACCTCAGGTGATCCACCCACCTTGGCCTCCCAAAGTGCTGGGATTACAGGCATGAGCCACTGCTCCCAGCCTGGTTTTGTTTTTATATTTTGTTTTGTTGATAATAACCATCCTAGTGGATGTGAAAGGATGTCTCGTTGTGATTTTGATCTGCGTTCTCTAGTGACTAATGATGTTAAGCATCTTGTCATATGCTTTCTCAACTTTTGTACATCTTCTTCAGAGGAAAATATCTATTCAAGTCCTCTGCTGATGTTTTGATTGGGTTGTTTGTCTTGTGTTGCCGGATAAATTTTAGACCCCAGTCTGAGAGTGGTGGCTCACACCTGTAATCTCAGCACTCTGGGAGGCTAAACTGGGTGGATCGCCTGAGATCAAGAGTTCAAGACCAGCCCGGCCAACATAGTGAAACCTCATCTCTACTAAAAATACAAAAGTTAGCCAGGCATGGTGGCGTGCGCCTATAGTCCCAGCTACTTGGGAGGCTGAGGCAGGAGAATCGCTTGAACCCAGGAGGCAGAGGTTACAGTGAGCTGAGATTGGGCCACTGCACTCCAGCCTGGGTGACAGAGTGAGACTCCGTCTCAAAAAAAAAAAAAAAATTAGATCTTAGACCCTTACCAGATTTCTGATTGATTTTCGAATATTTTCTCCCATCCTGTGAGTTGTCTTTTTCCTTTCTTGATAATACTTTGATAATACTTTCTTGATAATTCTTTGATGTACAAAACTTTTTAAATTTAATGAAGTCCTGGCCAGATGTGATGGATCACTCCTGTAATCCCAGCACTTTGGGAGGCTGAGGTAGGCAGATCACTTGAGGTCAGGAGTTCGAGACATAGAGAAACCGAGTGTGATGGTGTGCACCTGTAATCCCACCTACTTGGGAGGCTGAGGCAGAAGAATCACTTGAATCTGGGAAACAGAGGTTGTAGTGAGCCAAGACAGCCCCACTGCACTCCAGCCTGGGTGACAAAATAAGCCTCTGCCTCCAAAAAAGGGAAACCAGCCTGGCCAACATGGAGAAACCCCATCTCTACTGAAAATACAAAAATTAGCCAAGTGTGGTGCGTGTGCCTGTAATCCCAGCTTCCCAGGAGGCTGAAGGCAGGAGAATCGCTGGAACCTGGGAGGCAGAGGCTACAGTGAGCCGAGATTGCACCACTGCATTCCAGCCTGGGGGACAGAGTGAGACTCTGTCTCAAAAAAAAAAGAAAGGAATTATACTGATAGCATAGTCCTCCTAAGGTTTGTTTGAACACCCAATAAGAATATGTGCAAAGTGCTTGATGTCTAAGTTAGAAAATGGTAGATAATTTTTTTTTTTTTTTGAGACAGTCTCACTCTGTTGCAATGGCATGATCTTGGCTCACTGAAACCTCTGCCTCATGGGTTCAAGCAATTCTTCTGCCTCAGTCTCCCTAGTAGCTGGGACTACAGGGGAGTGCCACCACACCTGGCTAATTTTTGTATTTTTAGTAGAAACGGGGTTTCACTATATTAGCCAGGCTGGCCTTGAACTCCTGACCTCATGATCCGCCCACCTTGGCCTCCCAAAGTGCTGGGATTATAGGTGTGAGCCACAGCGCCTGGCCAATTTTTGTATTTTTAGTAAAGATGGGATTTCACCATGTGGGCCAGGCTGGTCTCAAACTCCTTACTTCAGGTGATCTGCCCTCCTTGGCCTCCCATGCTGGGATTATAGACGTGAGCCACCGCACCCGGCCCCAGTTTATGTTTTTCATTTCAGCCTATTGCTCACAGAATATCAGTTCAAACACAGCTGCCTCCGGCTGCAGAAATACAATGCCATATTATAGAGGACCAGAACTTACTTTGACAGTTTCCTCTAATGGACATTTTGGTTGTTTCTACTACTTAGCTTTTACATACAATATTGCAATGTATTTCCTGATACATACATCGCTTATCATATATTCCTGAGTGTGGGTCTATAGAATAAATTTCCAGCAGAATAACTGTTAGGGCAAAGAACATGTACATCTCGGTCGGGCATGGTGGCTCATGCTTGTAATCCCAGCACTTTGAGAGGCCGAGGCAGGTGGATCCTTTGAGAGTTCAAGATCAGCCCAACCAAAACGGTGAAATCCAATCTCTACTAAAAAAAAAAAAAATGGCCGGGCTCGGTGGCTCATGCCTATAATCCCAGCACTTTGGGAGGTCAAGGTGGGCAGATCACAAGCTCAGGAGTTTGAGACCGGCCTAGCCAACATAGTGAAACCCTGCCTCTACTAAAAATACAAAAATTAGCTGGGCATGATGGCAGGCACCTCCAGTCCCAGCTACTTGGGAGGCTGAGGCAGGAGAATTGCCTTCACCCAGGAGGTGGAGGTTGTGATAAGCCGAGATTGCACCACTGCACTCCAGCCTGGGAGACAGAGACTCTGTCTCAAAAAAAATAAAAAAAATAAAAATTAGCTGGGCATGGTGATATGGCCTGTAGTTCCAGCTACTCTGGAGCCTGAGGCGCATTAATCACTTGAATCCAGGAGGTGAAGGTTGCAGTGAGCTGAGCTGATCATGCCACTGCACTCCAGCCTGGGCGACAGAGCGAGACCTGTCTCAAAAGAAAAAATAAAAGAATATGTACAGCTTTTGTTTTAGTTTATGTTGTCAAATACTCCCAAGGAGACTGAACCATTTTTAGCTCGCTGCTCCTGGCAGTGTGTGTCAGAGCCTAATTCCCCATGCATTGCAAAGCGGTCATTATCAAAGGGTTGGATATCTGTTGATCTGATAAGGAAGAGAAAGAGATACTAATTTATGTTTGCATTTTTCTTATAATGCCTGAGGTCAACAATCTTTTCTCATATATGCCTGCTAGCTTCCTCCAGAGTATTCATTTGCAATCTTCTAAAGGGTTTTGTTTTATATTTCTTCCTATCAAGTAGTCAGTCAAGTATGTGCATACAATGGAAGGTTAAGCAATACTCAGATTACTAGACACACCTGGACACAGGCCCCACCTCTCAGCCTTCTTCAGAGCCCCACCCTTACTCCTTTACTCCTTAGGCTACAATGGACATAATGAAGTAGAGAAATCAGAAATGCGCTTTGAGATAGTTAATGAAACCAGACAAGTGGGATCAGTTCCACCACAAAACCAAGAGTTACTTTACCTCCACTTTCAGGGATATTTTTATAGGGTACCAGATCCAAGAGCCCAAGAGCTTTACAGGAACCAATATATACATACATACCTACACACACACACACACACACACACATACACACACACATATATCAAATTCTAGCTTACCAAAACAAATTTAAAAATATATAGAGGCTGATGCAGTGGCTCATGCCAGTAATCTCAACGTGTTGAGAGGTCAAAGCAGGAGGACGGCTTGAGGCCAGGAGTTGGAGGCCAGCCTGCGCAACATGACGAAACCCTGTCTTTACAAAAAATTGAAAAATTAGCTTGGTGTGGTGGTGCATGGCTGCAGTCCTAGTTTCTTGGGAGGCAGAAGTGAGAAGACTGCCTGAGCTCACAAGTTTGAGGCTGCAGTGAACTATGATCACACCTGCACTCCAGCCTGCATGACAGAGTGAGACCCTGCCTCTCTAAAAAATAAATAACATTTTAAAAAGTAATGAAATATAGAGAGAGAATTCATAAATGGCTACAAATTGTTGCATCATGCCAATTGGCATCTGCAACTGGTGGTTTTTAGAGTTTTTTTTTTTTTGGAAGGGAAGGGGGAAGAGGGGTGTAAAGGTCTTTAAATTATAGGAGCAAGCTGGGTGTAGTGGCTCATGCCTGTAATCCCAGCACTTTGGGAGGCTGAGGTGGGTGGATCACCTGAGGTCAGGAGTTCTAGACCATCGTGGTCAACATGGCGAATTCCTGACTCTATTCAAAATACAAAAATTAGCCAGGCATGGTGGCAAACACCTGTAATCTCAGCTACTTGGGAGGCTGAGGCAGGAGAATCACTTAAACCCGGGAGGCGGAGGTAGCAGTGAGCCAAGATTTGTCTATACTCCAGCTCTGGGCGACAGAGTAAGACTCCATCTCAAAAAAAAAAAAAAAAAAAAAAAAAAAAAAAAAAAAAAAAAAAAAAAAAAAAAAAAAAAA
>PVKP010021156.1:0-21848 GCA_004027715.1 Plecturocebus donacophilus | reverse complement strand
TTTTACTATACTGGGTGTCATATAGAATAAGGCCAACCACAGCAAGAAAAGCTTGTGTCAGGTCAGGCATGGTGGCTCATGCCTGTAATCCCAGCACTTTGGGAGGCCGGGGCAGGCGGATCACCTGAGGTCAGGAGTTCAAGACTAGCCTAACCAACATGATGAAACCCCGCCTCTACTAAAAATACCAAAAATTAACTGGCTATGGTGGCATGCACCTGTAATCTCAGCTACTCAGGAGGCTGAGTTAGGAGAACTGCTTGAACCCAGGTGGTGGAGGTTGCGTTGAGCTGAGATCATGCCATTGCACTCCAGCCTGGGCAACTAGCGAAACTCCATCTCAAAGAAAAAACAAGAAAAAAAAGCCTGTATCAACCACATTCCTAGGTGCCACTAGAACTGCAGTGACCAGGTGTGGGCTGCAGGAGAACACACCAGACCTACCGTCCCCATCTGCTAACCTCCAGGCCCGAAGAAGCCACAGCCCTGAGCTTTGCTTTTTTGTTTTATACCACTTGCACTTTCCTTCCCTGTGAAATAAAGAAATGATAGCAACCTGGATATAAACTTTGGGGAAGAATGGACAAAACAAGGTCTTTGGGATGGGACATCAGGCACAGTGGACGTCCAGATGGCAGATAAGACTTGGATCAGGCCTCCTGGGGTGTTTCTCAAAGCTTTGAAAGCCCCCCATGGCATCAGAATGGTCTCTCCAAGCAAAATCCCTGGAAGAGGGATTAAAATACAAACCTGCATTTTAAACTAGTGTGCCCAGGGCATATGAAAGTGTAATAAATGTGTTTCATAACAGCTTTAATGCGACATCCATCACACTCATTACAATTTACCTATTCAAAGCATTCAGTTCAGTGGTCTTCAGTGTATGCACAGTCATTGCAATGCTCATCATAATCTTTTTTTGAAATGGAGTCTCACTCACTCTATCACCCAGGCTGGAGTGCAGTGGCGCTATCTCAGCTCACTGTAACCTCTGCCTCCTGGGTTCAAGCAATTCTCCTGCCTCAGCCTCCTGAGTAGCTGGGATTACAGGCACGCACCACCACGCCCAGCTAATTTTTATATTTTTAGTAGAGACGGGGTTTCACCACGTCTTGAACTTCTGACCTCAAGCGATCCACTCAGGTCAGCCACCCAAAGGGCTAGGATCACAGGCATGAGCCACTGTGCCTACTGGGTGTCTCTGTTGCCCAGGCTGGAGTGCAGTGGTGTCAGTGGCGCAATCTCAACTCACTGCAGCCTCTACCTCCCAGCCTCAAGTGATCCTCCCACCTCAGCCTCCCAAATAGTTGGAGTACAGTCATGCACCACCACACCTGGCTAAATTGTGGGTTTTTTTTTTTTTTTTTTTTTCTGTAGAGATGGAGTTTCGCCATATTGGTCAGTCTGGTCTTGAACTCCTAACCTCAGGTAATACACCCATCCTAGCCTCCCAAAGTGCTGGGATTACAGGTGTGAGCCACTGTGCCTGGCTAGACGTTTCATATAACTGGAATTATACACTATATGGTCTTTACTCTCTGTCTTTTTTTTTTTTTAAGACCACTGAATTCGAGGGTTTTTTTTGTGTGTGTATGTGAGACAGGGTCTTACTCTGTCACCCAGGCTGGAGAGAAGTGGCATGATCTCAGCTCACAGCAGCCTTGACCTCGTGGGCTCTAGGGATCCTCCCAACTCAGCCTCGTGAGTAGCTGGGACCACAGGCCCACAGTCACCATGACTGGCTAATTTTTATCATTTTTGTAGAGATGGGTTTTCACCATCTCTACAAAATGGCCCAGACTAGTCTCGAACTCTTGGGCTCAAGCAATCCACCTGCCTCAGCCTCCCAGAGTGCTGGATTACAGACGGAAGCCACCGCACTGGCGAGAGTTTGAGGTTTCGAAGCACTGTCAGAGCATTTTGGTGTTTTGTTTTTTAAAGAAATCTAAGATTTGAATAGAGTCGCCTGTGTTTGCATAGCTCCCAAGGCAATCTCCTAAAGCTGGGAACATACATCTTTTTTTTTTTTTTTTTTTTTTTTTTTGAGACAGGGTCTCACTTTGTTGCCCAGGCTGGAGTACCGTGGCACCGTCTTGACTCACTGCAACCTCCACCTCCCAGGTTCAATTGATTCTCGTGCCTCAGCCTCCCGAGTGGGCTGGAACTACAGGCGTGCACCACCATACGCAGAAATTTTTGTATTTCTAGTAGAAACGGGGTTTCACAATGTTGACCAGCCTGGTCTGGAACTCCTAATTTCAACTGATATGCCCGCCTCAGCCTCCCAAAGTGCTGGGATTATAGGCATGAGCCACCGCGCCTGGCCTATAAGTATTTTTAATAACAACTCTCCAGAGGGGACAACCACGGTTGCCTTTGCTTTATGTCACTTGCCTACGTCTTTCCAAATTTATCTAGTGGAACTCCCTCCAAGTGGTCAGTTACCACCCCTACTTGCCAAGAGGAAATGGAGGCCTAGGGAGGTTAAGTCACTTGTGTAAGTTCAGTGGGACAACTGGCAGTTGTTCTGACTCTACAGCCTACATTATTTTAGTTTGTGAGGTCTCTAACCTTTCACCTTTGTAGAAAAGTTTGATGGATTTAATATGCTGTGTGTATAAACATCTACATACACATAAACAAATGTATAGACATATGTAATACAATATAACAATATATGTTATATGTGATATAATATGGCAGAGTATCATAATGAAATTTGAGGAGCTGTTTATTTCACCCAGTCATTTAAGGTAAACAAGGAGACATTCATTGCAATATTAATTAAAACATTCATGGAAAATGAATTACATATATTTACAAATCTAGGCCAGATGCAGTGAGTGGCTTACACCTGCAATCCCAGCACTTTGGGAAGCCAAGGCAGGAGGATCACTTGAGGCCAGGTGTTTGACCCTGGGCAACATAGCGAGACCCCCATCTCTACAAAATATTTTAAAATTAACCGAGTGCAATGGTGCATGCCTGTAGTCCTAGCTACTCAGGAGGCTGGGACGGGAGGATCACTTGAACCCGGGAGAGCGAGGCTGCGGTGAGCCATGATTGTGTCACTGCACTCCAACCTGGGCAACAAAGTGAGACCCTATCTCATACATAAATAACAAGCAATAGATATCCAAATCTCCTGGACTAGAGGCAGAGACTTCTCTTGACCCAATAATGGATCCAGAAGAAAATGGCAGAAGCTTCCTATTTTGAAAATGGATGGGAATCCAAGTGATAAGAAACCTTTCATGTATTCATGAATGCTAACTGGAAAGACAGTTGGGAACATTCCAGAAGGTTATTCCTTCTTTCTCTCTTTTTCTGTCTCTCTTCTCCCTCTCTTGTTGGGAGCTCTTCCATAACCGTCTTGGCCTTTGGAAAGCTCTTTTATGAAGCCGTCCCATTGTATGCTAAGTTATGGTGGCTGAGACTGATCCCTTCACAAAAGTCCTTTGTTAGGGGATTCTCTCAATAAACTGGGACTCAGTGAATTATGCTTCTTCTTGGAAGCCTTTCTTAGCCGATTACCTAAGGAAGCATTATTTTCTGTCTTGTTTTCTTTTCCTCTTTTTCTCAAGCATAATTCAGATACCAGGAAAGGATGAGAAAGATAAAGAAGTGACTAGCTAACCAGGAGTTTCTGGCTTCCACGCTTTGAAAATGGTAGAGATTTTTTGTAACAAGCGTGTATCCCTTACAGAGCTTTTTAAAAAATTGTATTTCTTTGGTACTCGGACTGTGTACCACAAAAGTTGTTTCTCCTCCAGCCCAGGAGATGACATGAGAAGTTCTGATTGTGACATATTTCCCCTTCTCTGCTGTTCCCAGTCACTTTCGTTGTTATTCAGTTTTACTTCAATATTCAGGGGTGGGAAGAAGGAAGAATAAACAGCTCTTTCCTATTCGTTATTTCCACCCTAGAATAAGATCTTCGTTATTGTAAAAATAAAATTAAAAGCTAAATTAAATTAGTCTTTATTTTTCCTTTTGGTGCTGTCTTAAAAGAGAACTGGTGGGAACTTTAAGAAAAAAGCTGAGCCACATCAAATGCGAGCAGCAAAGGACAAAATGGCAATAAAGGAAGTGTGGGGTGGGGGGATGTCCCCTTAGGATGGAGAATGTCCCTCTCCTTCCTTGAAAGGCAGCCTTCTTTTCATGGAAAACCAAGCCCCTGTGTTATTGGGCTCACAATGAGTTCCCCAGATGTAGTTCCCAGGAGCAAGGATTCTCAGAGAAATAAAGAATCCTGGAAGCTTCTGTTTGTTTGTTTTGTTCTTGTTTTAGTAAGATTTTGAATAGGTAATGCATCCAAGTGCTTCAAATCATCACAAGGTTTAACAAATGGTGAAAAGTCTCTTAACTGCTTCCCACAGCCACCTGGTGTGTTCCCTTCTCATAGTCAACTGCTACTCCTTTATGTCACACACCATGAAACTCAGAGCCATCATGTCCATGTACAACCAAATATAAATTTGTATTCCACTGGCGCGGTGGCTCTCACCTGTAGTAATTCCAGCGCTTTGGGAGGCCGAGGCAGGCAGATTAGAAGGTCAAGAGATCAAGACCAGCCTGGCCAACATGGTGAAACCCTGTCTCTACTAAAAATACAAAAATTAGCTGGGCATGATGGCACGTGCCTATAATCCCAGCTACTTGAGAGGCTTGAACCCAGGAGGCGGAGGTTGCAGTGAGCCGTGATCACGCAACTGCACTCCAGTCTGGTGACAGAGCAAGACTCCATCTAATAAAAAAATAAAAATAAGTATTTCACTCCCCCACCCTTTCTACACAAATGTTAACATACCATCCAGATGGCTCGGCACCTTTGTCCTTGCAGGAACCATTTCTCTTGGCCATTATTCCATCTTAACACATATAGAGCTTGATCTCTCTCTTTTTTTTTTTTTTTTTTTTTTTTTTTTTTTTTTTTTTTTTTTTTTTTTTTTTTTTTTTTGAGACGGAGTCTTGCTCTGTCATCCAGGCTGGAGTGCAATGGCGCAATCTCGGCTCACTGCAACCTCCACTTCCCAGGTCCAAGCAATTCTCCTGCCTCAGCCTCCCGAGCAGCCGGCGCAGTGGCTCATGCCTGTAATCCTAGCACTTTGGGAGGCTGAGGCTGGTGGACGCCTGAGCTCAGGAGTTTGAGACCAGCCTAGGTAACACGGTGAAACCCTATCCCTACTAAAATACCAAAGATTAGCCGGACATGGCGGTGTGCACCTGCAATCCCAGTTACTTGGGAGGCTTAGGAGAATCACTTGAACAGGGAGGTGGAGGTTGCAGGGAGCCGAGATCGTGCCATTGCACTCCAGCCTGGATGACAGAGCAAAACTCCATCTCAAAAAGAAAAAAGAAAAAAAGAAAGAAAAAGAAATATAAGTATAGGCTGGGTGCGGTGGCTCACACCTATAGTCCCAGCCCTTTGGGAGGCTGAGGTGGGAGGATTGCTTGAGTCCAGGAGTTTGGGACCAGCCTGGGCCATATAGTGAGACTTTGTATGGAAGGAAGGAAAGGAGGGAGGGAGAGAGGGAGGGAAAGAAAGAGAGAGAGAAAAAAAGAGCAAGAGAAAGAGAGAGGAAGGAGGAAGGAAGGAGGAAGGAATGGAGGGAACGATTCATGTGCGATAGCATGCTCCTGTAATCCCAGCTGCTTGGAAGGCTGAGGCGAGCAGATTGCGTAAGCCCAGGAGGCTGCAGTGAACTGGGATCTCCAGCCTGGGTGACAGAATGAGAACCTGTCTTAAAAGAGAGAAAAGAAAAGGAACTGTTAAGCAGTGCTTGTCAAACCTCAACGTGCTGAAGAATCACCTGTCGATCTAGTTAAAATGCTTCAGAGGGTTTTGGGTAGGATCTGAGATTCCCTATTCTAAGAAGCTCCACGGTGATGCCAATGCTGCTGAAATTGGGGTGATTTTCAGTTTTAGCTTGTGTCTCCGCTTTGTTTTGTTTTTACATAAATGAGATCATATCTACTTATTGCTCTGCAACTCACTTTTTTTTGGTAGCAGTCATCCTGGAAAATAATATAGATGTGGCTTTGCAAGACTAAGGAGCTGTGTGTGCCTATACAGCTATAAATTTTTATGAAGGAAAAATCACTTTAATTGATTTTCAAGCTGGGAAGCCTCTGAGACCTTCCTAAATTGATTAAATCAAATTTAGAGGCCCAATAGTGGTATCTGAAACAGTTGTTATTTGCTAATGAACTTAAGCTTCAAATGATGTGAAAGTTGTTTCTGATCAGCTCACTATCCTACCCTGACACTGAGTGATAGTGTGTCTTTTGAGAATGTAAGTCATGAAGAGAGACGAGATGAGATTGAGGTTTCTCAACATAATTTCATTGGCCAAAAAAAGGAAAAGTTTCCTTTGGATGGATTTACAAAGGGCATTTGAATTAGCAGAGAGAAAAACAAATAGGAATGCGAAGTTCTGTCTTCAATGTAGAGACTTCAGTGATGTTTCTCGCCTGGGCCAGGGAGGGAAGGATGGTTTGAATTTGGGAAGATCATCTGAGGGTCTGCTGTTGCTCTAGTTGCTTGAGCAGGCGGTCAGGGACCCCTCACTCCCCTCATTATCCCTCATGCACCATCACCAAATCTGCAAGTACATCACGAGTCCATTGTTTGCGCCTCGCTACCCCTACTATCCCCAGTGTGCCTCACCTGTAGACGGGCAAGAGCTTCCTCATTCATCTTCCCCTGCACTCTTGCCTCCCCCCAGTGAGTTCTCCAACTGCAGCCGGTGGGAGTGGATTGTACCCTAACTGAATCCCATGAATGCTCAGAGTAAGCCCCATAGATGCTCCCCATCACCTGCCTCAGACCAATCTCAACGTCTTTCCCAAGTGCGCCTTGGTCTTCCTCTTCAGTGTCATTGCTGAGCCCTCTGCCCAGAGGCTCACTCTGCCCACTTTACCGGGTTGCCTCATCCTGCGGGTTTCATGTCCAAGGTCTCTTCCTCAGAGAAGCCCTCCTGGATTGATCTCAACTCCTGGTGGTAGTGCCTGGCACTTTTTCTCCATATCCATTATCACAGTGTGCATTGAGATCTCTCTGCCTATTTGGGGGTGATTTATTTTTTTTTTTTAGTTAGAATCTTCCTCTCTCACCCAGGCTGGAGTGCAATGGCATGATCTTGGCTCACTGCAACCTCCACTTCCCGGGTTCAAGTGATTTTTCTGCTTCAGCCTTCCAAGTGGCTGGGACTACAGGCATGTGCCACCATGCCTGGCTAATATTTTTGTACTTTTAGTAGAGCCGGGGTTCCACCATACCGGCCAGGGTCTCAAATTCCTCACCTCGTGATCTGCCTGCCTCAGCCTCCCAAAGTGCTGGGATTATAGGCATGAGCCACCGCACCCGACTTTGAGGGTGATCATTTAACTGATGTCCACCTCCCTCCACTAGACTGTGGGCTGAAGGAAGATGAGTGCTATGTCTGTGTTTATTGTTGCATTCCAGTGCCAACCACAGCATATGTTATATGCCTCCTCTGGCGTATAATAGGCAGTCCAGTAATGATCTTGTTATTTGAAGGAGGACAGGAAGGAAGACCCAGGGCATATTAGCTGTTGTCGCTGACATAGACGCTGAAGGGCTTTGGAAGTGACAAATCAGAGCAGATGGGGTTGGGATGGCGGAAGGGATCAGAAAGCTAAGCTAGACCCATTCTTTGCAGCTGGGCCAGAGGGTAGGACAGTAATGATGGCACTTCGGGGGCCATGTGGGGTATGATAAAGTCTTGGAGGTCTTGCACTTGACAGGGAGAAGCAATGGCTAATACATCTATATATTTATAATATAAATAAATAATTTTAGAAGCATCTCCTTGCACCAATCAATGAGGAAAGCAGGCCATGAATGGAGGCATGTCATCAGTTTCACTGTATGTCCTGGAGTTTCCTCAGAAGAAATCCCAAGGTTTAGTGACCAAATGTCCACGATGATGACAATGAGCATCTTCTTTCCTAGGGCGGAGCCTCTTTTGAAGAGCTCAGACCCTGGACCCCTGATCTGAATGAGCTCTGCAGCCTGCAGCAAGTCATCACACTTATCTGTGCCTCAGAGCTCAACCCACCTTAAGTAATATGTGGAGTGCTGGAGCACCATACAGGAGCCTCTCAGACCCATGCCAGATCTAAATCTTATCTTGGCCAGTTTTCTCTATGGTGACCCCTCCCAACTTACAGACCAACCATGACCTCAGTTTGGAAAGTGGTGAGAATCACTGGTCCCACGTCATGCAGCATGACATAGACTGCATTGGTCAATTCATCCATAGCCCAGACATGGGGAGCACTCAGAAATGGAGCGTCCCATTGTCCAAACTAGCCCTGGGCAGCAAAGGGCTACCTGAGGCTGCAGAGGGGGAGGTCAGCTGAAGCAAGACTGAGATCACTTAGTAACTCCAAGCTAAAGAGTGAACAAAGACCTCTGTTTCTTTTTTTTTTTTTTTTTTTTGAGACAAAGTTTCACTCTTGTTGCCCAGGCTGGTGTGCAGTGGTGTGATCCCAGCTCACTGCAATCTCTGCCTCCCAGGTTCACATGATTCTCCTGCCTCAGCCTCCCAAGTACCTAGGATTAGAGGCACGTGCCACCACACCTCGTTAATTTTTGTATTTTTAGTAGAAGTGGGGTTTCCCCATGTTGGTGAGGCTGGTCTCAAACTCCTGTCCTCAGGTGATCCACCTGCCTTCGCCTCCCAAAGTCCTGGAATTACAGGCATGAGCCACCGCACCTGACCTGTTTCTTTCTTTTCTTTTTCTTTTTCTTTTTTTTTTTTTTGAGACACAGTCTTGCTCTGTTGCCCAGGCTGGAGGGCAGTGGTGTTATCTTGGCTCACTGCAACCTCCGCCTCCTGAGTTCAAGCAATTCTCCTGCCTCAGCCTCCCAAGTAGCTGGGATTACAGGTGCACACCACCATGCCCGGCTAATTTTTGTATTTTTAGTAGAGACAGGGTTTCACCATGTTGGTCAGGCTGGTCTCCAACTCCTGACCCCGTGATCAGCCCACCTTGGCCTCCCAAAGTGCTGGGATCACAGACTCGCCTGTACCACACTGGAGCCACCGCACCTGGCCGGCCTGTTCCTTTTTTTTGAGACAGAGTCTCACTCTGTTGCCGAAGCAGAAGTTCAGTGGCATAATCTCAACTCACTGCAGCCTCAACCTTCTCAGGCTCAAGTGATCCTCCCACCTCAGCCTCCCAAGTAGCTGGAACTAGTGTGCCATCATGCTCAGCTAATTTTTATATTTTTTTGTAAAACTGGGATTTTACCATGTTGTCCAGGTTAATCTTGAAACTCCTGGGCTCGAGTGGTCCTCTCACTTCAGCTTCCCAAAGTTCTAGGATTATAAGCATGACCCACTGCGTCCAGCTAAACTCTGTTTCTTAACACAGTGAATTCAGCACCAAAATACCCACTTCTGAGATGTGGAGACTTGATCATTTGTCCAACTTTTTTTTTTTTTTAGGCGGAGTCTCACTCTGGTGCCAGGCTGGTGAAGTGCAGTGGTGCAATCTCTGCTCACTGCAGCCTCTACCTCCCAAGCTCAAGTGATTCTCCTGCCTCAGCCTCCCGAGTAGCTGGGAGTACAGGCACACACCACCACACCCAACTAATATTTGTATTATTAGTAGCGATGGGGTTTCACCATGTTAGTCAGGATGGTCTCGATCTCTTGACCTCGCAATTCATCCGCCTTGGCCCTCCAAAGTGCTGGAATTACAAGCATGAGCGACCGTGCCTGACCTGTTCAACTTCTTGTTTTGTTCACTGCTGCAGCCTCAGTGCTTAGAACAGTGTCAGGTATGGTACAGGCGCTAGGATGAGGCCAGGGAGGCACCGTGGACAGGAAGTGCGAGGGTATCTCACTCACGCAAGGGGTTTTGAGAGTAGCAGGACAGAGAGTGAGGCCTTCTTACATTTTGTGCCTGTGGAGCCTGCCTTGCCTCTGGCTGGTCCTCACTGTGGTCTGGCACATGGTGGGTCTTCAGTACATAGTCATTGAATGAATGAATCCAGTTATATAAAAACAACCAGATTTTTTACTTAACCTTTTCTCCCAGATGTTTCGACCTCAGCTTTGAGCAGCCTGGGGCTAACTTGAAACAATTTCTCTCATCCTGGGACCCCACCCCCCGCCCCCAGGATATGTAGATATTGTAATCACCAAAATGCCCATGATCATGTTGCTCTTCAACCCTTTCAGAGCACTGTGTCTCTGTCCTCTGCAGTCCTTTTTTTTTTTTTTTTTTTTAAAGACGGGGTCTCACCATGTTGGTCAGGCTGGTCTTAGACTCCCGACCTCAGGTGATCCTCCTGCCTTGGGCTCCAAAGTGCTTGGATTATAGGCGTGAGCCACCACGCCCGGCCTGTCCTCTGTAGTTCTTGCCAGGAATTTAATATGTGCCAGGACTATGAAATAGGTCACAGCAAGCAGGTAGGAGGGGAGAGAGAGAAAGAAGGAGGGAATGCAAGCACGGATTGGCTACTGTCAAGGAAGATAATTTCCACGGAGTTAGAAGAGGCCGTGGAATGGCCATCTTCATTTTCATTTTAATATCTGCTCTCACCTGCTTGCTGGCTAAGTTAGTTCTGTAACTGACCTTCACATCAAAAGCAAGGTTGTACCATTTTAATACTTTGGGACACGTTGGCTTTGCATTCCTAAAAGTTTTTCAGTTTGGGGTTTTTTTTGTGTGTGTTTTTTTTTGAGACGGTGTTTCACTCTTGTTGACCAGGAATCAGAAAACCAGGGGAAAAAAATCAAATTTTGGAAAAGATAATATATTCAAAAAATATATCAAATAATATATTCAAATAATTGATAATATATTCAAATAATATATCCAAAACCTAGAAAGAATGGACACAGTGGAAAGTCTCCCCCAACTTTTTTTTTTTTTTTTTGAGACAGAGTTTCGCTCTTGTTGCCCAGGCTGGAGTGCAATGGCGAGATCTGGGCTCACTGCAACTTCTGCCTCCCAGGTTCAAGCAATTCTCCTGCCCCAGATTCCTGAGTAGCTGGGATTACAGGTATGCGCCAGCACAACTGGCTAATTTTGTATTTTTGTGAGAGATGGGGTTTCTCCATGTTGGTCAGGTAGGTCTCAAACGCCCACCTCAGGTGATCCACCTGCCTTGGCCTCCCAAAGTGCTGGGACTACAGGCGTGAGCTATCGCACCCGACCTATTCTCTGGAGTTTTTAACCCATTACTGTTAATCATTTGGTGATTATTCTTCCAGATTTTTTTACACTTACATATAAATGTATTCAAATAACCGGGCAAGGTGGCTCATGCCTGTAATCCCGGCATGCTGGGAGGCTGAGGCAGGTGGATCACGAGGTCAGGAGAGCAAGACCATCCTAGCCAACCTGCTGAAATCCCATCTCTACTAAAAATACAAAAATTAGCTTGGCTTGGCAGCGCCTGCCTGTAGTCCCAGCTACTTGGGAGGCTGAGGCAGGAGATTGCTTGAACCAGGGAGATGGAGGCTACAATGAGCCAAGATCACACCACTGCACTCCAGCCTGGGTGACAGAGTGAGACTCCACATCAAAAAGAAAATACACACACACACACACACAAATAATTTGAAATATGTTTGCAAAACATTGCATTCAAAACGTTAATTTTTCTGGAACTTCTTAAACATAATCATGACTTGGGCATTTCTCTGCTATGTCCACCTGCTGGTTTTTTTTGTTGGTTTGTTTTTGTTTTTTTGAGACACAGTCTTGCTCTGTCTCCTAGGCTGGAGTGCTGTGGCACAATCTCTTCTCACTGTAACCTCTGCTTCCTGGGGTCAGGCTATTCTCCTGCCTCAGCCTCCCGAGTAGCTGGGATTACAGTAGCCCGCCACCATGCCCGGCTGATTTTTGTATTTTTAGTAGAGACAGGGATTCACCAAGTTAGCCTGGCTTGTCTTGAACTCTCAACCTCAGGTGATCCTCCCGCCTCAGCCTCCCAAAGTGCTGAGATTACAGGCGTGAGCCACTGCACCCAGCCCCCACCTATTGTTTTAACTTTTTTAAATTTGATTTTACTTTTCTGACAGCTGCATTGTATTCTAGGATACAATGTATTTATTTCAGAAGGAATAACATTTTCACCATTTTATGCCGGATAAGTACAATATAGCAAAGGAGGAATACTATGTAGCAGTCATAAGGAAAGAATCACATTTAGCTGAAATATGATTTGAAAATGACAATGATAGCACCTTAACCAGGGAGTCAAGGTTAACATCAGTAATAATAAGACACATTGACAACACGAAGCTCTTGATTTGATTCACAGAGGACACATTACTTCTATGACATTCTTGCCAAAAATGTATAACCTTATGCTAATCATGAGAAAACCTCAGGTAATCCCAAACTAAGGAACATTTTACAAAATAATTGACCAGTATTCTTTGACTTTCAAGGTCATGAAAAACAAAACAAAAAAAAAGCTGGAGGAACTGTTGCAGATGCAATGTGGAATTCTGCATTGGATCCTGAAAGAGTCAATGGGAAAACTGTTGGAGTTTTCATGTCTATAGTTTAGTTACTAGCATGTACCAATGCCAGTATCCTGGTTTGATAATTATATCGTTATGTAAAATCATAGTACAAGGGGAAAGGGCATAAAGAAATCTCTGAAATATTTTCCAACACTCCATAAATCTAGAAATTATATAAAGCCCAGGCTTGGTGGCTCACACCTGTAATCCCAGCAATTTTGGAGGCCAAGGGGGCGTGGATCACCTGAGGTCAGGAGTTTGAGATCAGCCTGGCCAACATGGTAAAATGCTGTCTCTGTTAAAAATACAAAACTTAGCCAGGTGTAGTGTCACACACCTATAATACCAGCTACTCGGGAGGCTGACGTAAAATTGCTTGAACCCAGAGGTGGAGGTTTCAGTGAGCTGAGATCGCACCACTGCACTACAGCCTAGGCATAGAGTGAGACTCTGTCTCAAAAAAAAAAAAAATTATATAAAGATCAGTGGGCCAGGCTCGGTGGCTCACACTTGTAATCTCAGCACTTTGGGAGGCCGAGGCAGATGGATCACCTGAGGTCAGGGGTTTGAGACGAGCCTAGCCAACATGGTGAAACCCTGTCTTTACTAAAAATACAAAAATTGGCTTGGCATGGTGGCACACGCCGGTAATCCCAGCTACTTGGGAGGCAAAGGTAGGAGAATCTCTTGAACTCGGGAGGTGAA
This sequence comes from Plecturocebus donacophilus, assembly GCA_004027715.1. NCBI lineage: Eukaryota > Metazoa > Chordata > Mammalia > Primates > Pitheciidae > Plecturocebus > Plecturocebus donacophilus. The sequence goes on along the minus strand of PVKP010021156.1, from coordinate 8,625 downwards.
GGTTGCAGTGAGCCAAGATCATGCCACTGCACTCCAGCCTTGGCGACAGGGACTTCGTCTTAAAAATAAAAAGTGAATGAATAAAAGCAAGCGCAAGGAAAACAAATATATATATACACATTATTTGTATAAATTAAGCATACACAAAACAATACTATATGTATGCATATACATATGGGTTTATACATATTTAAAGATACATAGCATAAAAGTTAATAATATATAAAAAGTGGATTGAAAGAACTCATTTTCAGGCGAGCACAGTGGCTCATGCCTTTAATCCCAGCACTTTGGGAGGCCGAGATGGGTGGATCACTTGAGGTCAGGAGTTCGAGACCAGTCTGGCCAACTTGGCAAAACCCCATCTCTGCTAAAAATACAAACATTAGCCAGACGTGGTGGCAACCACCTATAGTCCCAGCTACTTGGGAGGCTGAGGCAGGAGAATTGCTTGAACCCAGGAGGTGAAGGTTGCAGTGAGCTGAGATCGCACCACTGTACTCCAGCCTGGGCAACAGAGCAAGACTCTGTCTTAAAAAAAAAAAAAAAAAAAAAAAAAAAAAGGAAAGAAAGAAAGGACTCATTTTCAATACATGCAGTGGCTCTATATGACAGGGAAGGAAATGGGATTGGAGATGGAGATGAAGGGGAAAAATAGTAAAATAATTTTTAATGGACTTCTAAGATTCTACTCTTGTGTATTGATATTTTAGATATACTTGCACATGTTTGAAATTACATACCCACGTGTACGAAATTATACACACCCTCCCCAGAAAATAAGGCATTGTTTACAATCACAACATACTAGAAACAATGTAAATACTTATGAACAGGCTGTGGGCTCTGGCCACACTGATGATAAAAATCGCCATTACTTTTATGATAAAAATCGCCATTACTTTTATCATTTTTTTTTTTTTTGAGATGGAGTTTTGCTCTTCTTGCCCAGGCGGGAATGCAATGGCATGATCTCAGCTCACCACAACCTCCACCTTCCAGATTTAAGTGATTGTCCTGCCTCAGTCTCCCGAGTAGCTGGGATTATAGGCATGCACCATCACTCCTGGCTAATTTTGTATTTTTTTTTTTTTTTTTTTAGTAGAGGCAGAGTTTCTCCAAGTTAATTAGGTTGGTCTCGAACTCTTGACCTCAGGTGATCTGCCTGACTTGGCCTTCCAAAGTGCTGGGATTATAGGTATGAGCCACCACACCCAGCCACTTTTGCACCAACCTAAATATCCATACAGTGAAATACTATATAGCCATTAAAAAGAATGAAGTAGATCTATACTTCACATAGAGCTATGGAATAAACTCCAAGATGCATTATTAAATGAAGAGAGCAAGGGGCAAGACAATGTGTAAGCAAAAAGACGTGCCTGCGCAGGTGTGCACACACATGCAGATAGCCCTATTTGTTTGCCTGTGTACGGACCTCTAAGGAGACATAAAAAAACTGATCCCAGGCCGGGTGTGGTGGTCACGCCTGAAATCCAAGCACTTTGGAGGCCAAGGCGAGTGGATCACCTAAGGTCGGGAGTTCAAGACCAGCCTGACCAACATGGTGAAACCCCGTCTTTAAAAATAAAAAATAAAAAAAATAAAAAACAAAAAATAAACTGATCCCAGAGGGCCTTAGGAGGAGAGAGAATAGGGCATTGTACATAGTGAGAGGGAGGCCTTCCTTCCCTTTGTACACTTTTGAACTATTTGAAGTTTTTTGTTTGCTTGTTTGTTGTTGTGGTTTTTTTTGTCATGTTTTTGTTTGTTTGTTTGTTTGTTTTGAGATGGAGTCTTACTCTGTGCCCAGGCTAGAGTGCAAGCTGCACAATTGCCTAAGGCCACTGGGCCAGGGCAAACCTGGGCCATTTATTCTCCCCCTTTCAGCCTGTTCCTGTGTTTATACTACCCTGTTTAGTTTAATGCACATCCCAAGATTACCCCAATACACATCCTCAGAAATGGTAGCGTGATCTCAGCCCACTGCAACCTCTGCCTCCTGGGTTCAAGAGATTCTCCTGCTTCAGCCACCCGAGTAGCTGGGATTACAGGTGCACACCACCACGCCCAGCTAATTTTTGTGTTTTTAGTAGAGACGGGTTTCACCATGTTGGCCAGGCTGGTCTCGAACTCCTGACCTCAGGTGATCCACCCACCTTGGACTCCCAAAGTGCTGGGATTACAGGCGTGAGCCACTGAGCCTGGCCTGAATCATTTGAATTTGCTAACTCATTCATGTGTGGATAATATAAGTAAATAATTTTAAAAGCATCCCTTTGCACAAACCAATGATAAAAGCAGGCCATGAATGGAGGCATGTGATCAGTTCCACTGTGTGTCCTGGAGTTTCCTCAAAATAAATTCCAAGGCTCAGCGACCAAATATAGATGATGATAGCAATGAACCTTTTCCTTCCTAGGATGGAGCATCTTTTGTAGATGAAGCCCCACTCTAATGAGTTATGTATCTTTCAGCAAGTCTTCACACTTCTCTGTGCCTCAGTTTCCTCATCTGCAAAGTGGAGGCAATAGTGTTACATTCCCCAAGGCGGTATCGGTAGGATGAAATGAGATGGTGCACACGCAGCTTTTAGAACTGTGCCTCACCCAGAGCACGCGCCTCCCAAAGCCACCTGTTCCTGTCCTCTTAACCGTCTCTCGAGTATTTCAACATAGATAACTTCAGGAATCCAAAGCATTGAACCCTAGGAGGAGAGAAAGAAAGAGCTCAATTCCAAAGGTGGTTCAAGAATCTGTCTACCCAAGGGAGGGCTGCATTTGGTTTTCTGTCTTTGCCTCCACCTTCTTTAAATGATGAACTGAAGCCTCTGGGTTTCTGCAAGCTGCACAATTGCCTAAGGCCACTGGGCCAGGGCAAACCTGGGCCATTTATTCTCCCCCTTTCAGCCTGTTCCTGTGTTTATACTACCCTGTTTAGTTTAATGCACATCCCAAGATTACCCCAATACACATCCTCAGAAATGTTTATGGAAATTCTTTATAAGCAAACGGCTTTATTTCCCTTGAGTAGCTGCAGATACAAAGCAGCGGTCACTTTTTTTATTGACAGGCTTAAATACCTCGAGATACCCCCAGCCCCCACCCTCAGTAGATCTGTTACCCCAGCCCACCCACGGATCCATCTGGATTCTGCAGTTATAAGAAGTCAAGACTTGCCCACTCCTGATCCATTCTAGATTCCCAGCCCTTAGCCATTGTTCCAAAGCAGGAATCATTTCTTTTCTTTTGTTTTGTTTTTCTAGAGACAGAATCTGATTCTGTCGCCCAGGCAGTGGCAGGATGAAAGTTCACTGCAGCCTCCAACTCCTGGGCTCAAGCCATGTTCCCAACTTACCTCGCTGGAACTACAGGCATGTGCCACCATGCCTGGCTAACTTGAAAATTACAAATCGCCTGGCGTGGTGGCTCACGCCTGTAATCCCAGCACTTTGGGAGGCCGAGGCGGGCAGATCACCTGAGGTCAGGAGTTCGAGACCAGCCTGGCCAACATGGTGAAACCCCATCTCTACTAAAAATAAAAAATTAGCCAGGTGTAGTGGCACATGCCTGTAATCTCAGCTACTTGGGAGGCTGAGGCAGAATAATTGCATGAACCTGGGAGGCGGAGGTTGCAGTGAGCTGAGATCGCGCCATTGCACTCCAGCCTAGGCAACAGAGTGAGACTTCGTCCCAAAAAAAGGAAAAATACAAATCGTAGAGTCAGGTACGGTGGTTCACACCTATAATCCCAGCACTTTGGGAAGCCAAAAAGGAAGGATCACTTCAAGCCAGGAATTCAAGACCAGCCTGGATAAAATGGCGAAACCTCGTCACTGCAAAAAAATTAGCTGGGTGTGGTGGTGCACATCTGTAGTCCCAGCTACTTGGGAGGCTGAGGTGAGAGGATCACTTGAGCCTGTGAGGTTGAGGCTGCAGTGAGCTGTGATAGTGCCACTGCACTCCAATGCAGATGACAGAGCAAGACCCTGTCTCAAAAAAAAATTTTTTTTTAGAGATAGAGTCTTGCTATGTTGCCCAGTCTGGTCTCAAACTCCTGGGCTCAGACGATCATCGTGCCTCAGCTTCCCAAAGAGCTGGGATTACAGGCATGAACCGCTGTGCCCCAAAGTGGAAATCTTAACAACTCGTCGACTTTTTGGTTCTTTCTCGGCCTGGCCATTAAAAAAAATTTTTTTTGTAGTGATGGGGTCTTGCTATGTTGCCCAGGCTGATAGCAAACTCCTAGGCTCAAGCAATCCTCCTGCCTCAGCTTCCTAAAGTGCTGGATTACAAGTGTGAGCCACTGCGGCCAAGCTATCCCCATTTTCTAGATGATGAAACACAAACATTGAACAGTTTAAATAATTTGCCCAAGGTGGCTGGGCATGGCAGCTCACTCCTGTAATTCCCGGGAGCAGCAGCTCACTTTGGGAAGCCAAGGTGGGCAGATCACCTGAGGTCAGGAGTTCAAGACCAGCCTGGTCAACATGGTGAAGCCCCATCTCTACTAAAAAATTCAAAAATTAGCCGGGGTGGTGGCACGTGCCTGTAATCCCGGCTACTCGGAAGGCTGAGGCAGGAGAATTGCTTGAACCTGGGAGGCGGAGCTTGCAGTGAGCCAAGATAGCGCCATTGCACTCCAGCCTGGGTGACAAAGAGAGAATCGGTCTCAAAAATAAATAAGTAAATAATTTACCCAAGGTGACACAACCTGGATTTGAATTCATGGATGTCAGACTCTGCTGTGGGCTGAATTGTATCCTGCCATGTTGGACCCTAAAACCCAGGACCTCAGAATGTTTCTACATGGAAATAGGGTTTTTATAGAGACTCGACTTCAATAGGACTGGTGACATGTGGTAGAAATTTGGACAGAAAGGCAGACAGACATAGAGGGAAGATGATGGAAGTCACAAGAAGACGGACCTCTCTGTAAGCCAAGGAGAGAGGCCTGGCACAGATCTTTCCCTGACAGCACTCAGAGAACCTTCAGATAACACATCTGGGCTGGTTTGTTTGTTTGTTTTGTTTTGAGACGGAGTCTTGCTCTGTTGCCCAGGCTGGAGTTCAATGGCATGATCTCAGTTCACTGCAACCTCCACCTCCTGCATTCAAGCAATTCTCCTGCCTCAGCCTCCCAAGCGACTGGGACTGCAGGCACACACCACAATCCCCGGCTAATTTTTAGTAGAGATGGGGTTTCACCATGTTGGCCAGGCTGGTCACGAACTCCTGACCTGGTGATCCACCCACCTCAGCCTCCCAAAGTGCTGGGATTACAGGTGTGAGCCACTGCGCCCAGCCTTATATCTGTGCTGTTTAAGCCTCTCTATTTGTGGTGTTGTGTTACAGCAGCCCCAGAAAACAAATAGACTCTCTGTTACCAAGCCATGTTCCTCCCATAGTGTGATTTCTTATTGGATTGTCTATCTTCTCTGCTAAAGCAGATATTTCTGGATGGTAGAGATCATGTGTAGCCTGCATATTTAATGTGAGGAATATAAAAGTATTTACTAAATTATTTGGCTACAACTTTGAGCTTGGCCTCTCTCCATAAGGATTCCCTTGCCATAGGGACAGGAAGCCATCGTGATATAAAGGCTTAAATTTCTCTAAGATTTTGATTTTTAATCTAACATGATATTAATAACTGTGCCTACCAGGCATGGTGGTTCATACCTATAATCTCAGCACTTTGGGAGGCCAAGGTGGGTGGATCACTTGAGGCCAGGAGTTCGAGACCAGCCTGACCAACATGATGAAAGACCATCTCTACCAAAAATACAAAAATTAGCCAGGCATGGTGGTACACACCTGTAATCCCAGCTACTGAGGAGGCTGAGGCAAGAGAATCATTTGAACCCCAGAGGTGAAGGTAGCAGTGAGCAAAGGTCGCACAACTACACTCCAGCCTGGGCAACAGAGTGAGACTCTGTTTCAAAAACAAACAGGCCAAGTGTGGTGGCTCACACCTGTAATCCCAGCACTTTGGGAGGCTGAAGCAAGTAGATCACGAGAGGTCGGGAGTTTGAGACCGGCCTGACCAACATGGAGAAACCCCGTCTCTACTAAAAATATAGAATTAGCCGGGCGTGGTGGCACATGCCTGTAATCCCAGCTACTCAGGAGCCTGAGGCAGAATTGCTCGAACCCAGGAGGCAGAGGTTGTGGTTAGCTGAGATCGTACCATTGTACTCCAGCCTGGGCAACAAGAGCGAGACTCTGTGTCAAAAGCAAACAAAATAATAACTGTGCCCATTCAAGGTCCCCAAGGTAATTAGAAGCCTCACTTGAGCAAAATAACTGAGGAGGGTCTTTTGGGGGTTTTTTGCTTTTTTTTTTTTTTTTTTTGGAGACAGACAGGATCTCACTCTGTCACCCAGTCTGGAGTGCAGTGGCACAATCCTGGCTGACTGCAACCTCCATCTCCCAGGTTCAAGTTATCCTCCTGTCTTGGCCTCCAAAGTGCTGGGACTACGGGAACATGCTACCATACCTGGCTAAAGAGAGTTTAATAACAGGGATATTTGCAAAGGTGTAAGCAAGGTATAGAGAAACCACCAGCATTCATGAAGCCCCCCGGGGGTACCAACAACCAGAAGCCCTTCCCTCTTCAAGGCCTGCCAAGGCAGCAGGAGGGAGTGCTTATCAGAAAATGGCAAGATCCGTAGGAAAGAGGCCACGTTACCGGAGCTGTGGCTTTCAGTAGAGGGACACAGCCATGGCCAGCCAGGGAGTCAATACCCCAGCCCTACCTCGGCCCTCCCGTCTCCCACTCCTGCTCTTTGTTGGCTGAACCCAGCAAGAAACCAGATGTCGCAGAACCAGCAGATGCAGTCCCCACCGCTCAGCCTCGGGCACAGGGCAGAGAAGAGAACATGAAGAGTGAATCCGGAGGGGCAGATGAAGTATTAATATTCGGTACGCTCAGGATGTGCACAGAGTGAACACTGGCTTGCCGGCCAACCCCATTTCTTGAAAATCCTCCTATCCCTGCGGGTTATTTATGTTGTTACCCTTTTGCAAGAACCACATAAAATATTTTACATGCTTTTAAAACTCATAAATGTAATGAAGCCAAGATGTTTCAGCAAATGTGCTCAATGGGCAAATCCTTCCAAAGATCCACTCTCAGCTGACGTCAGGACAGAAGGCACAACTCATGACCTGCACAGCATCTGACATTAAAGCCAATAAACTCATGTCCCAGACCCACACGGCTTCCAGAATGTCCAAGCTGTCAGTGGATCTTAAAAATGTATCTATTCCTTCATTCACTTCCTGCCGTTCATCTCTTGCAAGTATTTACTGCTCTTTAAAAACGGAACTCTGCCAGCTGGAAACGCAGTAGTGCAGGGAGATTGCTGCTTTACTTTGTTCAGGCAGGAATTGTGCATGCAACTTCTAATCCGACTTTTCCGAGACATGAACAAAAACACATGTGCCCTAAAATTTGGGCTGATAATCTTTTGGGGCTCAGTGTAAAAGCCAGTAAGAGTTTAGCACAAAGTCTGGCATTCAAAAAGAGAAGGTGGACTGGAATTTGAATATGTATCATGTGTCAAGTACGGCTCTAGCCTTTTACATGTAATAATCAAATTCATCCTCCTAGTAAATGGACAAGGCAGGTGTTAATATCCCCATTTTACAGATGGGTAAGTGAGGCCCAGAGGGAGCTTAACCAACACTACTGGTGCCAGAAAACTTGCGGAGAGGAGAGGTAGGAGTCAAATCCAGGCTGTGTAGTTGCAGAGAGTACTCTTCACCTCTGTGCCTCTGTAAATGAACAATATTCTTGAGGCCAGGTGCAGTGGCTCATGCCTGAAACCCCAGCACTTGGGGGAGGCCAAGGCGGGAGGATCACCTGAGTCAGGAGTTTGAGACCAGCCTGGCCAACATGATGAAACCACGTCTCTACCAAAAATTAGTCGGGTGTAGGGGTGTAGGCCTGTAGTCCCAGCTACTTGAGAGGCTGAGGCAGGAGAATCTCTTGAACCTGGGAGGCAGAGGTTCCAGTGAGACAAGATCGCGCCACTGCACTCCAGCCTGGGCAACGAAGAATATTCTTGAAAAATATAGTTTAGGTCAGTAGCATGTGTAGACAGATATGGGTTTGAGTACTTGATAATGAGTATTGATTCCTTCCTTCCTTCCTTCCTTCCTTCCCTCCCTCTCTTCCCTCCTTCCCTCCCTCCCTGAGATGGAGTCTCACTCTGTCACCCAGGCTGGAGTGCAGCGGCGCAATCATGGCTCACTGGAACCTCCACCTCCTAGGTTCAGGCAATTCTGCCTCAGCCTCCCGAGTAGCTGGGACTACAGGTGCATGCCCACGCCCAGCTAATTTTTGTATTTTCTGGAAGGATGGGGTTTCACCATGTTGTCCAGGCTGGTCTGGAACTCCTGACTTCAAGGGATTTGTCTGCCTCAGCTTTCCAAAGTGCTGAGATTACAGGCATGAGCCACTGTGCCTGGCTTGGTTTCGTTTCTTTTCTTTTCTCTCTCTCTCTCTCTCTTTCCTTCTTTCTTTCTTTCTTCTGTCTTTCTCTCTTTCTTTTGGGAGATGGAGTCTTGCTCTGTCACCCAGGCTGGAGTGCAGTGGCACGATCTCAGCTCACTGCAACCT
>PVKP010021155.1:0-39628 GCA_004027715.1 Plecturocebus donacophilus | reverse complement strand
AAGTTTTTCTGTTTCTTAGTTTTCCCTTGGCGGACGCCGGTTCCCCTCTTCCCGGGTTCTCTGCGCCCGCTGTGAAACTCTCCGTCCTCAGCGCTTCCAATTGCTGTTTTCCTTGTGGGGATGGGACCAGCTGAGCCCGTCCGTCCCGTATACTGTGCACTGGGAAGCGCCGCGCCGGGCGCCGGCAAAAGAGCCGCGCCGGCCAAAAGAGTCGCGCTGGCGACCTGTGTGGCTTCTCTGCCGGGAGTCTCGCGGTCTGTGGGCAACAAAAACTCGTCGGAAAGTGCGGCGTCCGCTGGTTCTCTGCACTTTCACTGGGAGCTACATTCCTGAGCTGTTGCTAGTCGGCCATCTTGGATCTCTCCCCTCTAAAAAACATTTTCATTTGAGTTGTCAATCATAATTTGGTAAACCTACACAATTATTGATCTTTATTGTGGAAGGCTTGAGATTTTGGTAATGCTGGATGATTTGTTTGTTTGCTTGCTGGCTTTGTAAGTGGCGCCACCATGAAGCAGCACAATGTGCTTCTGACTTTGGAAGGTCACCAAAGTTCCAGAATCTGTTGTTTAGACTTACAAGCTTTAGATGTTTACATTATCAATAGAATGAATCCATCTCTCAGGGACAGGGTTGCATCAGCCAAGCTCACAGTCTCATGAAGAAACCAGAATGATCAGTTTTCAATGAGAATAACAGCTGTCACAAAAATCAGAATATTTCCAGTGGCTGGAATGACCCATCCTTTTCCTAGATGCAGATCTAAAAATGAACCACCATAATCAGAAGATGTGCAGTTATGCAGATGTACAGAATATCATCACTAGGAGAGTATATTGACTCGATTGTTTAGTAGTATAGTACTATACACTCAGATAAATGTTTGCCCCATTACCTAATAACTGTGAGATTTGGGGCACATCACTTTAACAGTGTTGAGAGCGTTGTTCCTTGTTATTCTTGAATTATTCAGAGATGAAAAAATGAGGATTCTGGTATCTCACACTCTTAATCAAACAGTACAAATAATTGTGAGCAACAAATCCTACCAAGGCTATAGTGAATTAACAGTATGCCCTCCGTGTGAGCAATCAACTGCCAGCCATTTCCCTTCAAATAGGAAACAAAAAAGTGAAAAATTAAAAAAAGTATTATCTCTTCATTGAGCCCAACAACAAAGGGGACAGAACTTAGAAGAACGAAGAGTGGAAATCATTAAAAAAGAAGGAACACCACCCACCCCTCAATCCCAACCCCACAAATGTATACAAATAAACATGCAGATACAACCCATCATTAAACACATACAGTTTGGTTTATGGTAGAAAGGGGGAGATTCCTGAATCTGAAATGAAACTGGGCTATTTTGTTAAGTAAAATTAACAAGCAAGGTTTAGAATCTCATTGATATATTGTGAAAATACCTGCTACTTTTCAGAGTTGTGTTTGGAAAAATTAAACCAGTTCATGTTCATGCCAAGCAGATCTTTCCCTAATTAAGCCTTCAGACAATGCCACAGATCCTGGGTCAATATCCTTTTTAAAACTTTGAGTTAATTTTTTTTAATTTTAATTGACAAATAATAATTGTATATATTCATAGCATACATAGTGATGTCTCTAAACATATAATCTATATGATCTGATCAGATCAGGATAATTAGCATATCTATCATCTAAAATATTTGTCATTTTTCTATATTGGAAAAGTTCAATAGCCTCAATATCCTCCTCCTTTTTTTTTTTCCTTTGAGACAGAGTCTTGCTCTCTCTCAGAGGATGAAGTGCAATGGAGCAATCTAGGCTTACTGCAACCCTTCCACCTGGGTTCAAGTGATTCTCCTGCCTCACCCTTCTGAGGAGATGGGATTACAGGCATGTGCCAGCACATGCAGCTGATTTTTGTATTTTTAGTAGCAACGGGTTTTCACCATGTTGACCAGGCTGGTCTTGAACTCCTGACTTCAAGTGTCTGCCTGTCTCAGCCTCCCAAAGTGCTGGGATTATAGGTGTGAGCCACCGTGCCCAGTCCAATATCCACCTTCTAGCTATTTGAAACTCTACATTGTTAACTATACTCATCCTACATTGATATAGGACAGTAGAACATTAGAACATTTTGTTTTGTTTGTTTGAGATGGAGTTTTGCTCTTGTTGTAATCTTGGCTCACCGCAACCTTTGTCTCCCACGTTCAAGTCATTCTCCTGCCTCAGTCTCCTGAGTAGCTAGGGTTACAGGCATGTACCATCCCTATGCACCACCACACGCCACTAATTTTTTATATTTTTTTGGTAGAGACAGGGTTTCTCCATGTTGGTCAGGCTGGTCTCGAACTCCCGACCTCACGTAATCCTCCTGACTCCGCCTCCCAAAGTGCTGGGATTATAGGCATAAGCCACTGCATCCAGCCCACTAGAACTTATTCTTCCTGTTACTGTGTATCCTTTAGCATCTTGATTGAAGTCTTGTAGAGTGTTGATTTTGAGTTTGTCTGTAGAGTGTAGAGATCATGTAGCAGAGGACCAGCAAAATCATGCCTTCATTGCTGACCCATAGACACTATGAGATAAGCATTGTTGCTTTAATCTGTTAAATTTTTCTATAATTTGGTACACAACAATAAGTATCTTATGCAGACAGATATAGATCCTTTGAAGAAATAGGAAGAGAAACAAGATTATGCAGTGTCATAGAAGACAAAATAGAAAGAAAACTTTTAAGAGGAAGAGAGTCCTCAACAGGCTAAAGGTGGCAGAGAAGTTGCCAGGGTATTGTTTATAAAAAGACCTCTTGAACTTGAAAATAAAATTTGAAAAACTCTTTGAGTGAAGGGCAATGGATAAAACATAGCTTTAGGTGGTCAAGATGGGGATGTTGTCCAAGAGCAGACTTATTTGGGGTTTCTGGCAGGAAAAAAAGGAAGAGGAAGTTACAATAGTAGCTTTAATGGAGAATTATTATTTTTATAATACAAATTTCTAGACTTATCTCCAGGAAGAGGGGAGGCCTAAGGATCCTGAGCGGTATAGGAAGATGTGAAATTATTTATTGAGCACCTACTATGCAAATCTCATTCATTTCAGCATTAGAGACACAGCAGCAGGAAAGAAAAACGGTAAAGATCTTTGCCTTTCATAGTTTACATTAGAGTGGGAAGAGACAGAAAATGAAATAAGTAAAACATAAAATTTGTTAGATACTGATGTGTGTTATGGAAAAGAAATATTTTCGATATTCAGTCTTATGAGGAGGAGAAATACCACTTTCTCCAAGAAAAATGGTAAAAATATCAGATGATGCTGAGGAGACGCTCTGAAATGGAGAAAGGCCGTAGGACAGTTGAGCCATTTTGTAGAGAACATGGCCTTTTATTCTGCTTTTGCCTAATACTTGTCTTAGCATATGTTTCTCAACTCTTTGTTGGGCTCCTACCTCCCTCACTATATTTATACAGGAATTGATACATGTTGGGGGACTAATTGTTGATGTATAATCTTGGTTCCTTTATTATGGATGGCAATAAAATTCACAGTAACCAAAGTAGTACATTTTCCAATTACACATTATATTGTTTCATTAGCTGTCATTACATCACCTGCACCTACCTATGTACTAGCACATTTTACTTCATTATGCTCCCGTAGTCATCTTTTACTGACAATCAGTGTATCCTGAATTGTCATAACAAGCCCTAATCTCAAGCAGCAAACCGTGTTTCAGCTGCATTTTAGAACACATTTTTGTATATAAATATGATTTCAGCAAATGTAGTTGAGTGCAATAGAATGGATTTCATGTCCTCCATTCCTCCCCACCCAAATTTGTATATGACATACACCTTTTAATTATTGTTTTCAGACTAACATCAAACTCTTCACTGTGAGTTGAGGGCTCTACATTTGTGGCCTTAACATAATGGCCCATAGTGTTTAAATAGGTTGCCCAAAGTCACCGAATATATCATCTTGATCATGGTCTTTCTAGTTTGGTTCTCTAGAGCAGTTAGCAATTTTAGAGATAGTAAGGCAGGCCTTGGAAAGGGTCTGTGAAAAAGTTCCCTAGAAAAGGGGATGATCTTTAGAAAAGCAGATCCATTCAGCCTGGACTCAATTCTGCCTCATGAGTCAAACCGTATCATTTTTCTTCCTTTTCCTTTGGAGTTCTATTTGTGCAAGACTGTAGTGTCATTTCCAAGCTTTAATCAGAGATATACAAATACAACTGCGTTAATACCCTATTTGATGATGCGATCTGTCTCTACCTCTGAATTCTTGCATGTGATGTGTGAATACTCACAGTCCCAAGTTTGCTACCACTCTGTAATAGATGCCTGAAATCGAGAATCCCATAGCATCCCTGCTTGCGACCATGTCAGAGTTTCATCTCAACTAGAGATGCAGTTTTCCATTCCACTTCAAGTAAACTCAAGCCTTAGTCCCCTTTGCTTCCAGCTCTTCCTTAGCTAGGTTTGGAAACCCTGCTGAACTTCCTTCTGACTGCCTGGTGTTTTCTTAAAACAGACTTTCCCCACTCCTCCTTGGCCTGAAATATTCCAAAACAACATTCTGGGAATTCCCTATTAGAGATTCTTCCTCACTTCTTATATAACCAATGAGGCTACCAATGCCATTCAGGATGTGGCCAATTTTATATCCTCTGATGCCTTTCGATTTTTCCTGTTAAGCTAATTTAATCCCTCCCCCCACCCCAACAACCCCTTTTCCCAAATCCATATTCATAGTCGTCTTAGTAGGAGACAAAGGGCATTAAATCCTAAAGATTTCTACTAATTTTCCCCATTCCTCTTTTGCCAACAGGGGAAGGCTTGTGTTTCTGCTGGGTTTGCTAGTAATGGGATTTTTTTTTTCTTTTCCTTAACACAGTTCTATAATTAATGCATGTTTCTTTGATTCTACATTTATATTTAACACATTTTAAAAGGTACAAAATGCGTTTTAAAGACGCTTCCCGTTCCCTTGTGATTATTCGAGCACAGAGGAGCCATGTAAGGATTATGAGAGGAACTCAAGAAGGAGGGGTGGGCTCCTGCCAGACTTCCCAGAGCAGAAGCCATGTGAAGGGGAAGTTCACTGACTTGGAAACTCTTGCACCACCTGCTGGTAATTTAGGAAAGCAATCAAATGCCAGACAGGGACTGACGTACTCTCTGTGGTATTTGGGAGCAACCACACTCTTTGGGTATCATTTTATCATCGGAGTGTGGAGGGCTGACAGATGCAGAGCTTGTGCTGAAACTTATGGAAAACTTAGTTTTGGCATCTCACACTCCTGGAAAACTGGCTAACTTAAAAAAGAACTCTTTCTCCTCTTTTCCTCAATCCACTCCAACCCAACCTCAGCCTTGTGAGAGCTTAGGCTTTCAAACGCCTCTGTATTCACTCTACCCCAATGTTGCCTCCTTGGCAAGCTCCCGAGTGGGCGCTTTCTCTCCAACTCTTGGAGCTCATTTCCTAAGAATAATGTCTACTTTGTTGTCCGTTGACAGTGCCCTGGGGCACTCACATGCAAAGAGACTTGGAGACCAGGATAATTTCTGTGGCCCACAAATCATAGAAGGGGATGCTCTGGGGAGAGGAAGGAAAGAGTGCAAACTGAAGTGGCTTTTCTCCTTGCATCACAAATGCCTTGAGCTGGATCCCTTAACACCTTAATGGACACCCAATAGTCAATGCACTAAGAAAGCCACTAGAAGCTACTTAGCACAGAGTTATCACTCAGTATGACTGACCATCTTACAGTAACTCGAAGATGTAAGGGATCCAGGTAATTTCTGCAGCCAGTAGTTCTCAGCCCTTTCCGTACACAGAAAGCACCTGGGGGCTCGGCTTGTTAAATTGGTAGATTCCTGGTCGCTGTCCTAAAGATCCATTTTATACCTCACACCTGAGCTCTGGAATCTGCACTTCTAAGAAAGCCTCTGAATGGTTTTGATACAGGTGATGCTCAGACCACACATTAAGGAACACCGAGAAAAGCCACAGAATAAAAGGTTTCATTTCTCAAAATTGTTTCTACAATTAGATCTTCTGTTTATTTATCCCACCTTTTACTATTGTTGCTTTGAAAGAAAATTAGATTCTTGTTGAAAAATTAGAAAATATAGATGAATAATAATGAAAATTAAATCAAACTCACAACCAGAGAAATAACTCATGTTAAATTGTTAACTTTTTGAGTGTATTCTTAAAAATGTATACACACACACACACATAATATAAAATGTATGTGTATATGTCCACACTTTACAGATTGTTTAGTTCACTTAATAAATCATAAATGTCTTCATATACTGGCAATTCCATAATATCTTCATCATTTTAATGGCTATTCCACTAAACAGATATATGGTTATTCAGTCAGTGCTCTAGAATTGAATATTTAGATTTTCTCCCAATAGTTCTATATTGTAAACAAACCTGTGATGAACATTTCTGTACATATGCCTACTTGTTCAATCATTTCCTAAGGACAAATTCCTAGTAGCAGAATTGTCAAGTCAAAGGATAATAGATTTTAAGGATTTGATAAATTGCCAAATGACCCCAAGAAATGTTTCCTGATTTACTCTCTCAGCAGCACTTTATAGAAATGAGGAAACACCCCTTGCCAATCTAGATATTATAATTTTTTTAAAAAACAACTATTCCCATATGCTTTGATAGAAAAATTATTTTTATTGTTTTAATGTGCAGTTGTTTGACTCATAGACAGAATGAATCTTTTCTATTACTGTGTGTTGCCACCTAAGATTCTTATGTTATGAGCTGCTTTTTCACATGCTTTGTCCACTATATTCTTGAAACATTTGTCTTTTTCTTACTAAATTGAAACTCTTCAAGCTAACACCTAACAGTTTGTTGACTACATTTTATGTTAACACTTTGTTCACTGCATATGTGCTAATACATTAAATATACTAACACTGTATTGGCTATATATTTGCACATATTCCCAGACATTTAAAATAATTGTTAATAGTATTTTTAACTCATTTGCTTTCATTGTTGTACAACTATGATGGACTTTTATAAGGCAAAAATGAATCAATATGTTCTTTTAGAATTTCCATCTTCAGTGTCATATGTGAAAAGACCTCTCCTCCTTCAAAATTATATAAATATTCACTCAAATTTTCTTCTGGTATTTTGCAGTTTATTTTTGCACTTAGATCTTAGATTCATCTGAAGTTGTATGTGGAAGAATAACTTCGTTTTTCATATTGTCAGTCTGTTGTCCGAATGGTTATCATTTCTCTCATTTTCTGTGAGAGAAAAGTTCTGAACAGCTATCTCAGTTACATGTATATACATGGTCTGGGAGAAATGAAGCGAAGCAAAACATCTCTTTAGAAGGGTGCTCCCTGACACTAGGTCCATGGAAAACTTCCTCTTGTAGTGGATTTTTGGGACTTCCTAATATATATCACTTCTGGAGGAAGCCATCAGCCTTCCCTTCCCTCTCCTTCTCACTATCTACAGATCTGTAGGTTTCCAAAGACTGTTATATCTGAGATAAATTGACAAGTAAAAGGCAAACATAATGCAAGAAACTCACTATGATTTAATATGAATATTTTATTTGTATACTCCAATTCCCTTCCATTCTCTGCTAGTGTTTTCTCCACCTCACAACTATAACATGGTGGAGTGAAAGGAGCATCAGCTGTGGGAGCACTCATGTGTATTTTAACCCTGGCTCGGCCACGAGCTTGCATCTCTTAATCTTTTGCAAAATGGGGTGTATGCATTCGTCTACTTTGGCTGGTATAACAAAATACCACAGACTAGCTAGCTTAAACAACAGAAATTTATCTTCTCCCAGTTCTGTGATCTGGAATTCCAAGATCAAGGTGCCAGCAGAGTTGGTTTCTGGTGAGGCCTCTTTGGCCTGCAAATGGCCTTTCTTCTATGTGTATTCAGAGAGAGAGAGAGAGAGATCTCTGCTGTCTCTTCCTTTTCATGTAAGGACACCAGACCTTTGGGATTGGAGCCCTACCCTATGACCTCATGTAACCTTAACTGCCTCTTTTTTAAAGCTCTATCTCCAAACGCAGTCACATTGGGGGTTAGGGCATCAACCCATGAGTTTTGGAGGGACACAATTCAGTCTATAACAATATAGATATCCAGATATCATACAGATTTAAACACTTTGAACACCATTTCAAGTAAGTGCCAATGGCTTTGGGAAAAGGAGCCTGAAAAAATGCAAATTGCATTTCCATTGAAGTCAGCCAATTTGTATTGAAGTCTGCCCAGGGTTCTGCTTGGAGCCTTGGTTGTTCAAGAGGAGCATACAAGCACAGCCCCTGCTCTTCAATGAGCATGGCCACTCATTCATTGTGAGGAGGCGATGCTAACCTCTGAAACAATAAGAGAATAGTATAAAATCCAGTATCATTAAGGGCAAGTTGTGGGCTTCAGAAAATGTTTCTACTTAATCAGATAAGAATGCGTCTTTAGAGTTCAAACACTGAAGTTGTGCTGAGACCGTTTTCTGGGTTGTACCACCTTCGGAAGCAAAGCAGAAAATGGCATGAAATTTCTCCTAAGAAAACTCCTTTGAGTGTTAGCTTGTTCTGAATGGAGGCAGGTAACCCTGTTCTGAGCTGGTAAAATCAAACTTTGCTCGATGCATGGACAGAGACACCCAGTGGAGTTTGACCCAGGCATAGTTAGGCATATTACCTTCAGAGAGGCCTTCTAGAGACTATGGGAGTTGCTGGAATTTTGGATTAAAGGGAGACAAGAAATAGCATCAGTGTTTTTGTTTTCTGAAAATGAATGTTATTTTAGAAAATGGAAGCATGTTTGGGCTGAGAGGACAACTTCCACTTGTATGAACCAGTCATTCCAACCAGGCTTACCACTTCTGCAGAGAAGGGAGAGGTTGAGTTTACAGGGACAGGGTGCAGTCCTTTTCAAAGATGAGTAATGGCATTAGTGTTCAAAAAGCAGTTTGAACTCAATGCCAATTACCAAACTGGTGAGAAGCCAGGCAAATCCAGTAGAGGTGGAAGGAGGGAACGGTGGGGCTGAAGATAGTGCTGACAAGGAGTGCACCATGGCTAGCAGTGAGTCAGTCTCACCTGTTATCTCCTGACATCCCTCCCTTTCCTGGGCTCCCTCTCCCTTTCCTTGGAAAGCAGATTGCTAAATACCTGATTGTAAGCCCCACAAGTGGAGCTACCTGAAGTGGTTTAACCCACTGCAAGTGTTGTACCAATCAGTCAACAATTCCCACGGCTGCCTTTGTGAGAAGCCTCTCTCTTAAGCCTCTGGTTTAAGAATTTAGAGTAATCATGTAAAAATGATACCCCTGTGCTCCATGATCCGCTGAATCTCACTAATGCCGGATCCCAGAAGAGGGCTTATTAATGGTGAGACGCAGTGCCTCTCTCCCGGCTCATGTTTCACACAGATCTCTCTTATGGCTTCAGCTGTAAACCTCGCTGCTGATAAAGAGAGTATAATGAACCTCGCTGCTCCATGAGAATGAAATCTAGGGCCAATGGAGTAGTTACCTGCTCTACCTTCTGGCGGTAGGGTAGGCATGGGAGGTGAGCTTCGTGGCTGTGGGAAATAAAGGCATAAGGCCACTTCCCTTATATCTCAGGGTTTTCCTTGTCATGGCGAAAGAGGCTGCATTTAAAGATCATGATTTGGGACTAGAGAGATGCTATAATTTCTCAAATAGTTCCTCCATAATTTTTTTTGTCAATTCCCTACTGCTAACTAGATAAAGGACCCATCATTTTTGTGCTCTTTTAATAAAAAATAAAATAAATAAAACTTGGACTCTCTGGATCCCAGGAACTAGATCATTCTAAGATATTTAGAGGTTCAGGATTAATCCCACTTTGTTCTGAGAGTGACCACTGGGCCCTTGATTTATCTAATGGAAGTCTGAAGTGGGTGCCAAGCACAACCCAACGACTGCCTCCCTAGGCCCATCATTCCCCAGCTTTTTCCATCCACTAAGTGGAAGGGAAATGACAGATCCTGTCTTAGAGTAGAAACCATCTCTAGAACCCAGCTCTAAGATACTGGCTGGCACACATTACTACAAAGCCCATTACCAAATTTAGAATTTCACACTTACAATAGCTTCTGGATGAAGGTTTATTCCTTCCCAAACATTCGCACCCAATATATCCTTTGCTGCTCAAGCAGTTGAGAAAGGAGCTGAGAGAGTCTTGCTTTGGATATGATGAAACAGAGGCATGTAGATATAAGGCTACTTGCTAAAGCCATATCAAAGTTTAGCTGTGGAATATAGATTAGAATGCGGTTTACAGGCTTCCAGCAAAGGGCAGTTCCAAACATGCCATTTCTCTGAAACTAAGGGGTTACTTCATCAGATTGTATATTGAAAACTTTTTTTTTTTTAGATTACTTTTTGGCTTTCTAAAGGGACTAATTATTTTGACCAGATAGTTCCCAAGCAAAACATTTTTTTGTCTGACTTTGTTCTGGTAGTACAGGGTCACAGGTGAAACTTAACCACACAGTGGCCAAGCAGACAGATTCTGGGGTGAAGCATTGTGTGCGCTTTCTCACAGGATCTATGGTTCAAGCCTTGGTTACTCTGGAGGGAAGCCAGGAGTTTCACTTCTGGAGATAACACCTGCAGGGATTAGGCCATTCTGCAAGAATGTTCTGGTGTCATTTAATGCATGTTTCAGTCAAAGATGCAATAACATCATTGATTAAAGCACCCTTCTGTATGGAACGAGGAAGGCAAACAGCGAACCCTTGATTCTGAAAAATTAGCTGGGACTCCTGATTTTCAGACAGATCCTCCTGCCAGTGTGTCTTTTCTAGACAGACATATGGATGCATATACATAAATACACGCAGATAACATTCACTGACACTTTGTCATAAAAACAAATCTCTTGACAGGACCCCATCAGATAACAACTCCTGCCCCATCTGAACTGACATTGCCTTTAAAATTTACTTTTCACTTACCAAGCCTTAAAAAAAAGTACCTTATTCAACTTACTGCTTATTGAATAAAGAATTAGTATTATTTTCCTTCCTCCAGTGAACTTTCTTGCACTTTATTCTCAGTAGATTGTATGTCTTTGTGTTTCTCTGCCAAGATGTCACTGTTGAACAAATCACAGGCCTTAACGCTGCCCAGTTCACGCCGTGATAACTTTTTATTCAGAATTGCTTGAGGTCATCTCAATGGGAGTAATGGGTAAGAATGAGAATTTACCCCCAACTTGAATTAAAATAACTTGCAAGCACTTCCTAGAGCAGGAACAAAGATGAAAGGGGCCCCAAATTATGGGAGTATTTGAAATAACAAGACAAGGGTGTCCTTTGAAATATACTCAGCCACATTTGTTTGCCTTTAAGTCAGATCACCTTAACCAAGGACGTTGGGTGGCAGGAACAAATGGTTAATGATTGTGGAAGGAACCTGGCCAATTGGCTTTTCTTTCTCTCTTTTTCTTTTACTTATCTTTTCATATTATTAGTATTTTTTTTAACTTAGGCTAGAATGCCCAGTAGGAGTGCAGACTGGAGGATCTGCTGTCTTTTGAACTGGAGACATCACAGGAAACTGGGGAGGCTCCAAATTGCTAACCTGAGGCCGGAGCAAAAACTTTTTTTCGTCGAAGGGACTGCTTTTTTTATTTCCCCTTCAACGGATGGCATCCCAAGTCCTGCTGGATTGCAACTGTCTTTGTTCCTGCAGCCAAGCCTTATAGCTGGCTCACACTCTGCCACGCTCATAACCTCACACTAGAAAGAATATTACAAAGAGGGGCAAACACCCTAGAGGGTTCCCCTTTATCAGAACCTTCCCTGTCAGTGGGCTCCTCATTTCCCGAGCCCTCGTCTGATTATTAGTGTACTGACGGAATAAAAATAACCTCATATTCCTACATGAATCATAAATAAAACCCTTTTATTTCATCAAAGAGGTTGGCAGGTTTATAGTCCTTTGCAATGCAGGCACGATGTGAATGACATACCTTTAATTTTGCTGACAAGCTCATCTGGGTTCGAATGAAAAAAGAGTGAGAAGTGGGTGACTTGGAGAATGGTTGTGCAGGAGCTTTTTGGGGAGGATAAATATTTCACCTTGCCACTGTAATCAGGGAACCAACTGATCTTAGTAATGAACTCTTCAATTACAGCCCACTTCTGACTCTTCAAAACTGCCTAAGCAACAATACCACAGTGATTATTGCTGACGTTACAGATAGAAGCTACCTGCAAAGAAAGAAAAAAGGAAAAGACAAAAAGAAAAAGGGAAAAGGTGGTGTGGTAGGAAGAGAAAGCCACTGAAAGTTTACATCACCAGATCTTCAGATAAAATGCTACGGAGCCAGGCAAAGGAAAAAATACATTCACTACCCTTTCCACTCTTGTTCCTTCTCCTGCCCTACTAAACTATCCTGATGACTCCATAAATGCTCCAAATTTCTATGAATGTAGGCATGAGTTCCCCGAATCAGATAACCCAGGAATCAAGGCTCTGTAGTTTGTACACCATGCCCATTTGCCATTTATTTCTATTAAGTATGATTTTGAAGTCCCTTCTTTTAAAGAAAACCAGCATGGACAATGGGCTGAGGACTGCCTTTGGTCAAAGTGTTTCCTGTCTTCCTATTTAGAGTAGGAAAAAATCAATAGATAGAAAGAAACACTAGATGCTGGGCTTATAAATTATTTACTTTAATTTTTCAAGAAATGAAAATTGAACATTTTTAAACAAAATTTATCAGCATAGCTTCGGAGATCAGGATTTTACATAGAAAAACACAAAGGGAAAAATTGAAAGAGTTAAGAGTTAATTTCCAGAAAAGGAAAGATGCCTGACTTTATGATGAGACCCTTCTTGTGAGCCAGTCCAAGAGAATTTAGCCCTAAGAAATGAGCTTTTTAGCCCTAAGAAATGAGTAGTAGCCTGGGGGCTCGCAACTTAGCTTGTGATTTGTTTTACTGGTAAATTTAAATTTTCTTCCATTATTCAACACATTCTAGCAGGAGAAATAGTAGCTATCAGTGATCTCTGGGCCTCATCTTATAAGAAACAGGCCATACTTTGCCAGGCATGAGTCTCTTTATGACAGCTAAGCAGAATGGAAGAGAAACTATTCTGTTCTTCAACTGAACTACAACCTTCTTGTGGACAATAGGCATACTTTATTCTAACTGTGTAGCTACTACAGAACATAAAATGGTGTAAATCTTGGGTTTTCTAGTTGAGCTAAGAAACAGGACAAAGGTTATTCAAGGAGCCACTGGAGACCAAGGTGATTCTGTCTGTCCTACAGTCTTGAAATCAAACCTCCTGCATCTAACCAATCTATGATTCTTTAGATCCACACAGATGAGATAACTTCTTTACTTCATGGATCCTTTGATTTTTAAACAGCTGATACTTGTGATTCAAAAAAAAAATAATCTTATTAGGAAGGTCTGTTGTGCTGGTTTTATAGCTAAGGAGACTATGGTTCTAAGAGGTTAAATATTATGCCAAAGACATACAGAGGATGTCCCTAGTCATGATCCAAATTCTCAAGAAAGAGTGTTGATTTTGAAGAGAAATCGTGGTTGAGAGGCCTATTCCACACTCCTGAGTTTTAACAATGAATTGCACAGGAAAGAGATACTAATTGTACATCTAGGCAGAGGGTTTCGTGGTAGCCTATAGGAGCAAAAGACATCTGTAAACAACAATGACATTGCACTGCTCTTATTCCTCTAGGTGAGAGCATAGACGCCTAACACCATGGCCAAGAAACCTTGGCCTGTGATAGCTGTCCAGGATCTGTCACAGCTGCCATGGGCCCATGTACAGTCCCCTCGAGCTAAGTGAGAAAGCATCAGCTGGGCTCAGGAGGGAGTGCCCAGCCTCAGACCACCTGGGGAACTGGGCACTCTCACAGACTACCCTAAGAGGGGAAGGGGAAGTAAACGTGAACATTCAGACTTACAGCAACAAGGCTTTAATCAGAACCTGTTATTTCTGGTACATTTATGGCCATAAGTGGAATAAAACATTAATTTAAAAGTACCATCTAATCTCACATGCAAAGCCATGCATGTGTTGTTACCAAACAAATGCCATGCAGATTATAGGCATAATGAAGATAAACTAGAGCTAGAGCCTGGAACGGGAACCGGAAAGGCTCACATGGCGCAGGCCTTCCTTCTACAACCATACACATTTGGCAAGTGAATGAGCACTTTATTATTCACCAGGCACTGTATGAGATGCGTCATGTCTGTAATTATCACTACCCCTCACAACAACACTGTGAGGAAGGTGCGTTAGTCAGGATCCAAGCAGGAAACCTCTAAATATTTACTACAGGGAAGATAGGATACAGAGAACTGGTAATCCAGAGAACGGAAGACAGTAAATGGTTAAACTGAGAAGCCAAACCGGGAATGGTGAGGCACTCTCACTCTCATATTGGCAGGAAAAGGAAGAAGGTGGAATTTCTAAAGCCCATAGAGAACCACAGAGGAAAGACGGTTACTTCTGGAAATGCCATCCAAGGCAGTGAGACTGAGAGGGAAATCTCTCATTCTCTTACCCTTCATACCACCCAGCCCCAGTCCCTCTCATTGGCCAGAAAGGAGAGAAATGCTGTTTGTAGAGTCAGCACCCTGAAATACAGAGCAGAGCAGAGAACAGGCAGAAATCAGATGTGAGAACAGACAGACCAAGGACAAGTTCTGGGGGATCATGATGCCCATATTACATGTGTAGAAACTGAGGCTCAGAGGGACTGTGTGGTTTACCCAGGGACGCCTAATGAGACATTGAAGGATAAAGATTTCAGCCCAGTATTTGCCAGGCACTGTCCTAGATGCTTCCTGTCTCTAACAATCATGACTCCTTACATCAGCCCTGGGAAGAAGTCTCAGGAGTCCACCTTTTCCATGACATGATTTCTCTCTTGTGTCCTAGACCGAGCAACAAGAGGAAAGGTCCTCAGGCACCTGGGATGCCCCTGGCTTCCAGGATCAGACTAAATCCCCGGCCTGTTCCAACCCTGCCCAGGGATAAAACATTAATCATTAATCCTTGGAAATAAGCAGACTGCTATTTACTGTGTTTGGCTCAACAGCAACCTAATGGTGTTTTTCTGAGGGTCTTGGGATTTAGACTTCTATAGCTCACTTTGCTCACCTGATTCTTATTCTTGTACCTGCAGCTTTGACTTCAGGGTCTGGCTTGGCCCACCGGGTCTGGCCTGTATTCACACTCTGAAGCCTGTGCAGCAGAGAGTATGGCACCTATTAGATTTGATCAATTAATGAATATTATGCTGGTTAAAATTGGCTAACTCCATGTCTCCTGATTTGGATCTTAACTGTGGATGTCCTCTGTGGGTAACACACTCGGATTTTATTTGTGTCCTGGCTTTAGCCCCTTCCTGGCCCCCTGTGTTAAACATGTCAGTGTCTCTAATCCCCATTCCAGGTTCTATTCCTGGTTCTTGATATAATAAACAGCTTTCAAATCATGATATCCCAGGAAAATGCTATTTTCCAGGCTAAATTTTTAAAATTGAAGAATTGCCTAAACTCAGCCACTGTCTGTCTCTGTAGAACCTTGCAACGCATCTTGAGTTAAATTTGTATCAGGTAACTGTTTGTTGATAGATTGCTGATGTGCATAGTTTGCCCATTGTTTAAAGAAAAAGCCACTTCTTTAAAAGCTTACATGCACTCTCTAAAATTGTTTTTTTATGAATATAATAAATTTGCTAAGAAAGAAGGCATGTGTTGCTATTTGAGAGAGACAGAAAGAGAGAGAAACGGAAAGGAAGAGAAAAAATCTGATGAAACCATAGAGAAAGACAAAATCAACTCTATTGAATTCTAGATTGCCATCTTGTCAGAATTTTTGCAAGATTCCTTTGCCACTCTTTTAATTTTCATTACTTTCCATTTTCTTTGAATAAGCATAGAAGCAGGTTCTAATTTTACCAGAGGCTTTTCATCAAATCAGACTTTTTATTCTCCCTAGGTTATCCTAGTCACAAAAGCATCTCTCTTTTCAAAGCTTGCATAATATTAGCTAACTCTAGTGGGGTACAGCTTCTTGAACCCACACAGTTAAGATGCAAACATTATTCTTTAACCTGACTTCAGTTATCTTTCATCACAGAGACTGACATTCTTAGAAGCCAGAATCTTCACAGAACCTCTGAGGTTTATGAAAATTTTCCTTAATCACTGGCTGTGCAGACATGAACTTTTTGAACTTAAAGCAAGTCATATCTCTGTTCAGTGTTTTGAGGAATCTCAGATGCTCGACTCTCCTTTTTTTAACCTGGTTATGATGAAGACTTTTCTATATCCAAAGGAACCTTGTCCCAAGCAGGACTTGCCACTCCTTCCCTCTGGCACCATGGTGAAACAGCAGGTCACCACTTCTCACTAGGGCCATTGGGAGTACCTAATTGTATCGGTGCAAACTGGTGGAAGGTTTTTGTGGAGGACCAAATCCCAAAGAGCAGAGTGATGTAAATTCACAGACTTGGTGTCACCATCTTCTCTGTCAAAACATACCCTGGTGACTTGTGCCATTACCCTAACCCCAAATCTAATGGTGAAGAGAAAAGGGCTACCAGGACATATTGAGGCCTCTTTGCTCACAGACAGGTGTGATTTCTAAGATCCTCACGTTCTCAGTAATGAACAAATCTGCTTTCTTGTAGTTCCCTTGAGGGATGAGAATAGGTTTGTATTCAGACTTCCGCAGAATATAAACGTAGTTGGACACTTAGAGCCTGTAGTTGGCTTATACTCCGTTGTTACTCTTTTAAAACACATGTTGAAGAGCATCTATGAAACAAAGCCATTAATTGATACTTATCCATTGAGCATTTGCATTATGTTAACACTGGTGGCTTCTAAAGAGGTCCTAGGCATAGTCCTGATTATCAAGATGTTTATAGAATAGTATCAGTAGAGGTCTAATCAACCTGCTATCTGACAGACAAGCTCCATTCCAGACTTGCTGCTTGCTAGCTGTGTGGCTGTAGGTCTTTCAGGAATTCTTTTTCTTGGAACTTGGTTTTCTCACCTGAAAATGGACTACTGATGCATGAGGTATTTGGAAGACTTTCTAAGATGATATAAATAAAGCATTTCTCACAGTGACTGGCATACATTAGGCCTTTAATAAATCTGAGAACATTTGATGTGCAGGCATGAAAATACATTATTTCCTGACCAGCTCTGTTAATGGGGAGGGCCAAAGTAAGGGTTTGGCTTATAAGGTCTTTGAGAGGTCAGAGCAGAAAGAAAATGTGATTATCTGGAATGATAAGAAAGTTTTCAAGAGGATGAAGTAGAACCTTGACAAAGGTGGGATTTTAAGAATGGCAGATATAAAGAAAGGTGCAATCCAGGGAATTTCATTCTTCCAGCGACCCAGGCAGAAAGGAAAATGTGGGAACTCCAGGTGAATATGAGCAACAGTGAGGAAGTGATTGGCTGCGTTAGGGAGCAAGGAGGAGACCTGTGAGACTGAGTCTAGAAAGGTGGTGGGGACCAAGCTAAGATTCTTTTTCTTTAAAGCAGAAGAGAGACTAGTGTTTGGGGACTTGAGTACATGGTAAATGATCATAGGAGAAATGCAGGAAGACAAATCAGAGGTGTTAATCCAAAGAGCTTAGAGATGGACAGGCAGGTGGGCTACCACTGGAAGAGTCAGGGTGTCATGATATGAATAGAGAGACAGGGAATAGAAAAAAATATATGGGCATGTAATACTCAGAAAAATGGGTAAACCTTAGGTTCTGATTAAATAGGAGTAAAAGGGAAAAAGAAAGGGCTCACAGTTGATTCTGATTCTTTGTTCCTGTATAACAGAGAAACAGTAGCCACTTTAGCATGAATAGGAATGTCAGGAGGAAGAGCTGACTTTGTAAAGGAGAAGACACAGACAAAAAATGGGTGGTACTTTGCCCACCATTTACTTTCAGGTGTCCCTTAAGAGTCTGGAATGAAGTGAGAAACAGCTTCAGTGAATTCCAACTGGATTGTATAACATATTTGGAATATGAAGCATAATGTAGCATCTTTTCTACCCATGGCAGGGAGGGCTTTTTGCCAAGCAATGCTGGAACAGCACATCTATTTTGCTGGGCTGAGTCACTGTGCCATCAGAAGCGGTTCTAATCTCAGCTCTGTATGATGGTTGTGGAAAAGTTTACTTCCATTTTTTCCTGCATCTCAGAATTTTTTTTTCTCTCTCTAAAAGGAATATAATGACATCAACTTGTCCTCCACTGCCACCACAACACATTTAGCGAGAAGTTTGCATATCTACTGAGAATGTATTCAGGGCTCCTTTCTGGGTTGCCCCTTCCCAGTGTTCCCAGAGGGCACTGTTGATGCTTCTGTGGCAGGAAGCATCACTGAGCTGGGCAAGTTTTCTTGATGTGTCTGTCTCCCCCAGGAGACTATGGGCTTTCCAAGTCTGAAACTAGACTTCTTCAAAATAATCCTCTTGTTTAGCACATAGAAAGTGAAAGAATGAATTAACAAGTAAAATGTGTATCTCATGTGTCTGTGGGATGGGCACCTCCTTGGTTAAGAAAAAGTCTGGCTTCTCTTTGATGAGCTCAGCTTCTCTGTGAAAGAAGCAAGAGGCAACTGAAAATGGTTGACTCCTCCTGATGTTTCCTTGATTCTTAATTGTAAATATGGTAGCTTCTCAGTTAAGGGAAAGGATATAACATTGATGAATTTCAGTAATACCATCATAAAAGCCAAGCCCAAGAAATTGAACTTGAGCTAGAGGAGTAGCAAGCTAAGTACTAACTACATAGCAAAAGGTAAGTCAACATGAAGCACTTAACGCATTAGCAATCTTCTTCTAATGACACTTGCATCTATCTACATGACAGGGACATTGGGGCATTTGTGGAAAACCCAAATATGTATTTTCAAGTGGCTGCATGTGATTGTTGAATATGATGATATGTGGACTTTTTAGAGTGGAAATGAGTGGGAAGAAGGAAAATGGATCATGTAAACATTTCTCGGTCATTCATTTTGAAAAACATGGAATTTTTATATACCACCTCGTTTCTTGCTTTTGTTTTAGATTAAGCCTGGTCTTTAACAATGAATTAGTGTACTAATTGTTTTAACTTTTTCAACTTTCAGTACTCTGTACTTGCATTTCTTAGGCAAGTACTTGGGATGAACTAGAAATTTTGTAACGTGCTGGAAAGAAAATTAATCATAATCATTGTTTTCAAAATTAATCAAAATTAATCATTGTTTTTCAAAATGAATGACCGAGAAATGTTTACATGATCCATTTTCCTTCTTCCCACTCATTTCCACTCTAAAAAGTCCACATATCATCATATTTTGCTGTTTTCTATTTGATGATGGGTCAGACAAAGATAATTTACAAATTGGGTAAAGAAGCCAAATTCAATATTTGTGAGTTGAAGCCTGAGAAAGATAATAATTGCATCATAAAATACCTAAAACATCTCAGAATTCCCATGACTGTGGAAAGCAGAAACTTATAAAACTCAAGCTCATGATCTCTTCTTAGTTCTGCTTTATGTTTAACTACAAATATAAATATATTAATTAGAGGAATTACAATGAGACTTGCAGAAATAGCCAACAACAACATTCTTTGGCATCATTTTAATGCTTCATTCTATTGACACTATTTTTGAAATTCGGGTCCTGATTCTCGTGTACCTGTTCCATATCAACAGTAAGGATTCTCTGCCAGCAAATGTATACGTGAAATCCCATTTTCAGGTAGCTGTGGTCTTTGGAGAAGGGGTCTTAAAGATATTTGAAATCCATAAGTGCACACTGAGCCAAGGCTCTCTTTTTCTCCATTGTACCCCCAACCTTGACACTAAAGCATGTTCAGAAGGAACATATTAACAAATTGGGAATGGTATGTTGTGTCAGAATGTTTTTCTTTCCCTGTCTAATTGTTGGTTTCGGAGTAGAGGAAGAACAGTCCCAGAGAACAAGAAATAAACAGTGAAGGTACTCCCTGTGCTGCCTGGGATTTGATAATGAGAACTGAATGCATGATTAATCCACTTTTCTGGATATCCTATTTGACTCTATGCTATATATTGTGGGATACTGAGGACCTACAGCATACAAGGCCAAGAAAGCATGGGTACTCCATATACAATTAACTGCAACACATAAGAGTACATGACTGTTGCCTTACAAGTCTCCAAATTGCTATAGCTGTTTATATTAGAATTTATATCAGCCAGGTTTCAAGGGTTACACAGAAAATGCTCAAAATATTTTAAACAGAATAAATTTAATACAGGGAACTGGGTTCTTAAAAACTGATGGAAGAATTGGGAGCTGAGGTTCTAGGCTGAGCTGTCAGGAATATCTCCTAGAATGACTTGGACCCTCTAAAGGAAATATTCCTTCTAAGGCTGCCAGTGGATCTGGAAGAGGGACTGGAATTAGGGAGCTGGTACTTCCACTATTAACACCCTAAGTGCCTGTTAGCACATTTAGGAAACTGAAAAATTGACAAGGAATTCCACCATAGAATACCCTCATCTCTCCAGAGTTCTGTCTCCCTGTGGAAACAGCCAAAGGGGCAAGGAGGTAGCCTCCACCTCATTCCACCCTTCAAAGTGATGTAGGTATAAATACGGCTAAATTTAATTCACATTCAACTCTGCTGCAAGGAAACTGGGAAGATAGATTTAGTTTTCTAATCTCTTCAATTAGAAAAAAGATCGAATGAAAACTGAGTGGGTCAATCATCTGTATTTTCCAGAGAATTGGAGACTACCACCTATTTGCGGCCTTCTATGTTTAGACAATGTCCCAGAAACTTTAACTGCAATACTTTAATTAATTTTATTTAATAAGAGATGGTGTTCGACTTAAGCCTAGGAGGATGAGCGAATGATTTATGAAGAAGTTTAGGATACAGCAAGGAGGATAAACCAGCAGTAGGAGAATGTATTACTGCTCCAAACACAGGCATGAAAGGAAGGATGCGTTTGGAGGCTGGGTTGCAGCTTCTGAAGCCAGGACCAGGTCAGAGAAGAGGAATTTGGGTGCATGAGCAGTGATAGCAGTTGGGGTACAAGACTTCCCTTACAAATGTGAAACCCACCAGGAGGATTAGAGAAGCTAAGTGTAGAACATGCATCTCTCCACTATTGCAAAAAGTTGCTTCTCCATTAAGCTCCAGCTCAAGGCTTTTGTAATCAAAATTTTACCGATAACTTGCCAGATCATCTTCTCTTACCTCTTAATTCCTCTAACACTGACTGTCCCTACCAAACATTTAGTACTCTTCTTAATAGTCAATTCTTATGTACTGTACTGGTGTTCCCCACTATAGATTTCTGAAAGGAAGGATACATGACAGCCATTGTTTTGTCCCCCTCATCTCTATCGCATTCTAGGCATCTGTGCTTCTTTAGCAAAGGGGACTTTTAATACACTTAATTGCCTTTGTATTGAAAATAGAGTCTCTTCTCTTTCTTTTCTCCTCCCGTAATGTCTTTGCCCTTTTTGGCAACTTCTCCAATGCCACCAGGCTCTCTGGTCCCCTCAAAGTGTTCCCTTTGCCATTACTTGCTATCTCACTTGATGTAGTTTCTTTGCATTTACTTAACCTCAAGCCAGTTACTCCCCTGTTTTCTCTAGTTCCCTTCCCCACCCCAGTTCACATTATCTTACTTCGGCTCTGTTCCAACCCTGTCTATATTTTTATACTTTGTCCCATTTGTCTCCTTGAGGTTCCTAGTTTTGTTGGTTTCTGCCTCTGTATCTGCCACCCTCTGTGCCTTCTCTTGTTTATTTTTCACTTTATACACATATACTGTCTTCATTTTTATCTTTTCCTCTGGGCAATTCACTCACTCTTTTCCATTCTGTACTGTACCCTTCATCCATCCTTGATATATTACCTTGCTTTTTATCTATCCCTGCCCACATAAAGCCTCTCACCCCTTCCCTTCCAGGACAGACGAAGACCAACATGAGACTTCACTTTTTACCCACCTGCCTCTGTAACATCAGGGGCTCAGGAACTTCTGTCAAATACAAAGTTCCCAGCACCCACCACCTATATGGCCATGCCTACCTCATGCTGGCCGTTGTTAGGATAACTTGGCAGAGAAACAATTGGTTTTGAAGTTCAACCCAGAAGGTTTTAACAAAGGGACTCAATATAGTACTGTCCTGTCTATGACCTGTTAGTTTTCATGACCTGTCAGCTGCTTCAGGAGATGTTTTCAGAGGGCCAATTTGTCTCTAGTGCTACGCTGTCTGGAAGGTATACACACACACATACCCCCACACACAAACACACACATGGAACTTCACTCTCTAACCATATGTGTGTGTTCATGTATGTATATATATATACACACATATATATACATATTTATATGCATGAGTTATATATAAACATATGTATCTAAAGTATACATGCATTATATATCCATAATACATACATATTTTATATACACAATATACACACATATATTATGTGTATATATGCATTATCTACATAGTGCTCATGTGTAATTTATACATACACAGAAGTTGAAATTTTGGTCAAGTTAAATATTCAGTAAGGGCCTTATAATAAGAAAAAGAAATAGTCTCTATCAAATTCATGATTAGCAATTTAGAGAATAAAAACTAACAATGCTCTGAAATTTTATCCCACTTTGAAGATATTTAAGCCATCTCACATTTAATGATTTTCTCTCTACCAACTGACTTTTTTAGTGTTGTTTCTTTAGACGTTTTCTTTAACCTTGTAAAATAGTTCTGAGAAGTGAGAAAAGGAGTAGAGGGGCCATGAGGGAGGCAGGTTGCATCATCGGTTTCAAGGTGGAGAAATGAGAGCACGACCTGGTGGAATTGCTAATTGAACTTGCTCCATCAGGCAGCCAAGGAGCAGATGCCTAACCAGCATCCCTTCTTCATCCCCTCTCACTTCACTTTTCATCTGTATTTCTTGCCGCATTTTAGGAATCCTCCAAACTCAGAATATAAACCTCAGAATCCACGTTAATCACTAAGCATTCAAGCTGGAATTACAAGTCATATTTTTCATATTTTGTTAAAAAAATCTGATTCCAGAAGTCAATATCATAAAAATGAATGCATTAGATATAATGGATTGAATTATCTTTTAAATGAATACTCATATGTAGACATTCAGAGAAATACGAGCAGAGGCAAAAGGCATTTATTGAATCTCAATTATTTTTAATACCACAGACATTATACACACCAGGGATTTGACAGGAATTTTTAAACAGCATATTAAATATATTTTCCATACAAATTAACATTAGCAATAATTACAAAATAATTTATCACCAGAACAACCCCTCTAAATTTTAGAATTTGAATGTGTACTTCACCTCTCCAGATTTGTAAACACAAACACTTTATGCCTACGTTTGGAAAGTATTAATGTTAAAGGGCTCATTTGGATTGATGGAGATGTCGGAATCCCACATGGTAATTGGAAAACTCAATCGAAATAGAAGAAATATAAATTAGTTTATAAACTTTTTTCTGAGACAGTGTCTTGCTCTGTTGGCCAGATTGGAGTGCAGTGGCATGATCTCAGCTCACTGCAACCTCCACCTCCCGGGTTCAAGCATTCTCCTGCCTCAGCCTCCCAAGTAGCTGGGACCACAGGTGTGTGCCACCATGCCCGGCTAATTTTTGTATTTTTAGTAGAGACAGGGTTGGCCAGGCTGGTCTCAAACTCCTGACCTCAAGTGATCCTCCATCCTTGGCCTCCCAAAGTGCTGGGAAAACAGGCATGAGCCACTTAGCCAGATCAGTTAGTTTATAAACTACCAAAATGCAAGTGGCACCAAAAGCTCTCCTTCCTGCTCACTTCCCTGACAGGAGCTCCTCTCTGACCAGATGGTAGGAAAGTGATTGAAGAATAACCCTAGCGAAAAGATTCACTGCAAAATAGTGTTTGGCTTGCAGAATTTCCAGATCAATATAGAAAGCACCACAAGCTCAACTAACTAGTGAAACAGAAGTGAGTCTACAAAAGATCTTGCTTTGCAGACACTTTCTTCTGCTCTTAGAGGAACCCTGCCTGGCTGCAGGCAGACCTGTCTAGGCTGAGTCTTCATTCCTGTCCTACACTGGCCCGCCCCTGGGATTCCACTGTCCTCCTGTCAGAAACTGCAATGCCTCCCGGCACCAGTCAGCCCTGCTTTTCCTCAGCAAAGTTGATCGGATTTTGCTCATATGTATTAACTGGGCATATTATTACATTCAAAGAAAGACATGATCTCAATTTGGCTACACATTCAGAGTGCCAGTCCCTGTTGTCCTGCCTAAGACTCTTAACTGCATACATTTCGCCACTGGTTGGAGAATTATTTCAATTCAGATCGAAAAGAAACCGCTCTGGCCTTGGTTATTTTGGCATACAATTCTCCAATATGACTCTGTTTTCTAAGCAGACATTAATGATTCTAAAACTAATATTCATTGTTTGAAGAGGCACAGCGGCCTTGGCATTTACTTAACCTTTTGTCTCATGTATGAGACTGCGTTAGCCTAAATCCTCTTCTTAATTAATATCTTTTCTTTTTATGGCCAACGTTATTTATTGAACAATTTGCATGTAACAATTAGAGCCACGAGAGCTTAAGAAAACTCTTCCTGCTCAGAAGTCCACCTGTTCAGATTTTTATTTATTTAGTTTTTAAGGTTATTCAGATTATATAAACTCAGGGAAAACTTGGCTAAAGTCATAGGGAATACATTAGAGCAGATATATCTTATGTAGGTGATCCCACCTGCTGGAGCCCAAAAGAAAAGAAGAAAAAGATTTCTTCTATTTAAAAATGATGTGATTTATTTAAGCAAAGAGTATGGATTTATTTTGTTCTAGATATCTGCAGAAAACTCACATTAATGTTGGCCATTGTGTGTAGGGATGAGGCATAGCTCTAAATAAATCAGCTCAAGGAATAAGGTGTTGTATGTAAAGTTATTTCTTTTAAAATATCATGAGAAATGAAAGTAATAAAATGTTAAAAATAAAAAGTAACTTTATCAATGGTCCTAAAACATCCCAAAAAGTGAACCTTTATTTGCCATCTTTTCTCAAATTTCTGTCCACATGAATTCACAAATTTGGTATAATTTTAATCATAGTACAGAACAGCATTTTTATATACATCAAGTCCTTCACTTTTGTCAACATATTGTTTCAATTTATTATATTAAAGATCTGCATGATATTCAAGTAATTAGATGTGCTCAATAATTTAATACCATGTTGTAGCATTACATTCTTTATAACATTTTTATTTAATATAATATTGCAGTAAACATCTTGAGGAATATAGCTGGTTCCTTTTATGGCATGCAAATAAAATTATTGGGCAAAATAGCATGTATATTTTCTGCTTCTTGGCAATAATATTTAATAATATATCACAGTGCATTTTGGTTCTAGCAAAGTATGGGTATATTGGTTTGACCACCTTGCTAGAGATACATATTATCTATATTTTTCAAGTTGTGTTAAAGGGACATGTATAAAATTTTCTTAATAACATAGAGTTGACTCCCCCAAATCCAGTATTTATTACTTCAAGTTACATTATTCAAAATTTTGCTTAATTAGCTCATTGGGCAAAACCAAATATTTTAAATCATTCAGGAGCTTTCAAGACCTAGAGTTTATTATTAAATTACTAAATGCCAATAATTTTTATATAATACTCCATGTGGAAATGTGGAAGATACAGAAGATGCTTCTGAAGGTGTATTGATGCACTTTTTGATCAGCACTTAGCATGAGCTTACTGTGTACTGTATGATTATTTCTCTTTCTGAAAGGGAACCAGAGGGTGCAAACTCTTTATCTGAGGGCCCTAGTACCTCAAGGTTATGCTCTAGAAAATGTAATTCTTTCCTTTCCCAACTGGCATTTCAAAGATATTTCAAGTACTCCTATTACCAGATATTAAGCACTTCAGCAAGAAATTATCTAAATTTCCCAATTTGCTCCTTAAAGACTTCTTGCAGACTCTTTTTCAAATTTGCCTGTGGAGTGCACATTTTCTTGTGCACAATGCTGAATTTACTTAGGTAGTAGAAACCTTCTTGGGTGATTCTGATTCTCTCAAAACATGACAGATAAGATGGCCAGTTCATAACAGAGCACAGTAGATTTTTCTGGAGAAAGTAACTTCCAGAAAAAGGAAAGGCTAAAGGTCTAATTAGAGATAGAAATTGTTTTTTAACATATTAGTTAGTAGTAAAAAAAAATAAGTGAATGCTTTTTTGTGTCCATAATGCTTCAGGGAACACACCTGAACATGTCTCATTATAGTATGAGACTACTTCTCCAAGGTATGTATCTGGAAATGGTATTATTTGGTGGCAGGAAATGGACATCTTCAACATTTTTCATCATTGCCAAATTTTTCTCCAAAAATTTTTTTTTAACAATTTAACACCTCCATCAATAAGGCATGGAAATTTCCACATTCTTACATTGTCAAGAACCCTTTGCAATAAGATTTCAATTTCTGTCTAAAACTTGTAAAATGGTAAGGAGTAGTTGTTTTAATGTGCATTCTCTAATCACTAATGAAATAGAGCAGTTTAACAACAACAAAAAGACAGGGAAGCCCTAATGACCAATAGAAAGAATAAGTTCTGATAGTTGATAGAACAGTAGGGTGCCTATAGTTAATAATAACTTATTGAGTATTTCAAAATAGCAGAAGAAAAGATTTGAAATGTTCCCAATACAAAAAATA
Source organism: Plecturocebus donacophilus (assembly GCA_004027715.1). Classification (NCBI taxonomy): domain Eukaryota; kingdom Metazoa; phylum Chordata; class Mammalia; order Primates; family Pitheciidae; genus Plecturocebus; species Plecturocebus donacophilus. The sequence continues at coordinate 12,797 of PVKP010021155.1, read as the reverse complement.
ATAAATGTTTGAGGTGATGAATAACCTAAATGCCTTGATTTGATCATTATACTTTATATGCATGTATCGAAATATTACATATACCCTATAAATATATGTAATTATTTAAAAATTTAAAAAAGATTCATCTGCTGAAGTCATCTCACTGCAAATCAACTGCACCAAATGGTCATTCAACCAACACAGCCCCACTCCCCAAGATTTTAGATGACGTTTCTGTCTTAAAATAATGAAGATCGCCCTGCAAAGATTGTTGGATTATCTGTTACCATGCAATGTCCTAGTTATCATTTAGTACTTTATTAAAAGTTAGTTGAGATTAAGGTAATATGATGAATGGGTTGAGATGGTACATTACCTGGAAGAAAGGAAAATACATTGATTTTAACTAGATGGTGGTATGTATCTTCGGAAAGGAATTATATTTTACAATAATAGAAGTAGAGTAATTGTTATTTATGTAATACCTACAATCAGACACTATACTACATATTTTTTTATACAGTTGACCCTTGAACAACATGGTAATTGGGGTACTGGCTCCACATACAGTTGAAAATCCACATGCAATTTTTGACTTCCTTAAAACTTAACTACTAATATCCTACTGTTGACCTGAAGCCTTACAATCAATGAACATATATTTCGTATGTTATATGTATTATGTATTGTACTCTTACAATAAGGTAAACTAGAGAAAAGAAAATATCATTAAGAAAATCATAAGAGAAAATATATTTACTGCTCATTAAGTGGAAGTGGATCACCATAAAGTTCTTCATTCTTTTTTTTTTTTTTTAAGACAGAGTTTTGCTCTGTTGCCCGGGCTAAAGTACAGTGGTACGATCTTGGCTCGCTGCAACCTCCACCTCCCAGGTTCAAGTGATTCTCCTGCCTCAGCCTCCTGAGTAGCTGAGATTACAGGCATGTGCCACCATGCCCAGCTAATTTTTGTATTTTTAGTAGAGATGGAATTTCACCATGTTGGTTAGTCTGGTCTTGAACTCCCGACCTCACGATCTTCCTGCCTCAGCCTCCCAAAGTGCCGGGATTACTGACATGAGCCACCACGCCTGGCCTCCAGCTCTTCATTCAGCTCTTCATTCGTCTTGTTTTCACATTAAGAAGGCTGAGAGGAAAGAAGAAAAGGAGGAGTTGGTCTTGCTGTCTGAGGAGTGGCAGGGAAGGAAGAAAATCTGCATATAAGTGGACCCACAAAGTTCAAATCCATGTTGTTCGAGGGTCAACTGTACATATGTTTCCTTTATTTTCACACACAATAAAACAGTGAAATAGGCATTATCTCCATTTAGCACATTAGAAAACAATATTTAAATTCACAAAAGAGTTCAACAAGAAAGACGAAAACTCAATTTTTAAAAATGGACAAAAGATTAGAACACACACTTTACCAAAGAAGATACCTGGTAGACAAATAAGCACATGCAAAGGTACTCAACATTATTAGTCATTAGCAAAATGCAAGTAAAAACCGTGATGAGATACCGTTACATATTAATTAGAGTGTCTTAAATTAAAATAACTGATAATGTCAACAAGGATGTGGAAGAATCTCATTCATTGTGGTGAGAAAGCAAAACGATGGAATCGTTTTAAAAAAACTCTTTGGCAGTTTCTTGTAAGCATAAGTTCAACATATACTTACCATTTTATCTGGAAATCTCACTCCCAGGTATTTGCCCACTGAAAATACAAGCCCACGTAATGTACACAAATACTTGCAGCAGCTTTATCTACAGTCACCAAAATTGAAAACACTTCAAAAGTCCATCAACTGGATAATGTATAAACAAATAAAATACTACTCAGTGATGAAAAGGTGTGAATATACCAAACAACTAGGATGGATCCAAAAGCATTGTGCCAAGTGAAAGAAAACAGACTCAAAAGGTTATATTTTGTATGATTTCATTTATATGACATTTTGGAAAAGGCAAAACTTCAGGGACAAACATCAGATCAGTGGTTGCCGGGGGCTGGGGGTCTGAGGAAGGCATTGACTACAGAGAATCAGCAGGGAACTTTCTGAGATGATGGAAACATTTTGTATATTGATTGAAGTGATGGTTATATGTCTATATACATTTATCAAAACTCCTCAAGCTGTACATTTTAAAAAGGTACATGTTACTGTTTGTAAATTTGACCATAAATAAATCTGATAAAAATATAGTTCCTGTATAATGTTTTTAATCTTTTTACTTTATCCAGATATTCCTACAGTCTTGTAAGAGAGCCTGACACATAGAAGGCATCAAACAAAGTTACGTTCATCAGTTTCTTAAGAATCAGGAAGAAAGATGACATTTGATAATGACAGTAACATATTTTACCTATTAATCATTTTTATTTAAAAGTTTTATTTTATTGTGATAAGAACAGTTAACATGAGATCTGCACTCTTAAAAAGTTTTACGTTTAAAATATAATATCATTAACTACAGGCATTCCAGTTTTCTTTAGAATAGTCCAGCCATGATCACTCATGCTTGGCACCATTTCTGTAAAGCTCACACTTATGCAAGTGATATTTCTGTGAAGCTGACCCATGAGTAATTTCTGAGTAGGTATTAAAACACCCTCACGTCTCCAAGTCTAATATATTAATAAATGTGCTGTTTTCAATAAGACATCTAAATTTGCATGCACCATCCTACTTGTTATGTTCAGTACTCAATTTTTTAATGTTTCTTGGACACTAGCCAGTAAGTCTGAGTCCCTAGTTAGTTCATCTATTACTTTCTCGCCACAATAGATTTGGGTCTCCGCCAAGAAATGGACTAATATTGCATACCAAAATTGTATAATGCATTTCCTGATCTTCTGATATGTCCTTTCCCAGTGAGTAGGGAATACACACACACACACACACACCCTATCTATACACAAAATCTATCCAAGTTAGGTAAACATTTTTTATTGTCATTATTAATATCAAGTGCCTTCTATAATCCAAGTGTTTGTTTGACCATTTACATGATTCTCTCACCCTGTGGACTGGAAGGGAACAATGAGTTGTAAAATCTGATAATGATCAAAGATGATGCCTCTATGTGAAAAAAAAAGAGTCAGAATTGTAGGAGCCCTCATTTCCACAGGAAAAGCACATTTTCTGCATTTGATTTGGCACATTCTGTGTGTCTTAATTTCAGTGATTCCAAAATGAGATGCTCTCAAAGAAGGAAAAGGTTCTGTACTGGAGAGGGGGCATTTTCCTTCCCCACCTTCTTCTCCCTGAAAACATAAGCACAGAACTAATGAATGCTATTTAAGGTACTTGTAGAAATGATTCTGATTTGTATCTGATGACTAACTAACCTATTATTGCACTTCTTGGGCAGAGATTAATGGGAAATTCTTAAAGAATAAAGACTCTAACAAGCCTTAGAAATATGTGTGGGCCCAGACTGTACCACGTGACCTCAGAAAGCCGATCCCTGGCTGTTAATATCCTTGACTAATGAACCAAGGCTACAGTCCGTGCTAGCAAAGTGTCAAGAAATAAGTAACCAGAGAGGTGACCTTTTAACATGCTTCTAAATGTAATTTTTAACAGAACAGTGTCAATAAGTTCAAAATCCCATATGCTTTTGATCTGATATGGAAGTACAATGCATCAATATTAGACAGCAAAAGGGAAGGAAAGAAGAAAGCTAGAGGAAAATGGACAGAAAAGAATCCACAAGAATAATCTCCAACTAAGACTCCAAATACCTCTTTTTTTTTTCATAGGTAAGAATATAAAAGTTATGATTCACTATTGCAACATTATCATCATTGTGAAAAAATAAGTAATTAATTATAATCATTTCAGACTATTCCTATTAATTCCTTTGATAATTATTTTCTTTGCATAGGTTTGAGATATAATGCACGACCTAGCAACCCATCCTCTTTCAGATCCTGGGTTTTCCATTATTAAATTTAATCTTAGAACATAAAGTCTTGTGTCCATTAGATCTAGGGTCATTTCCCAACCCAGGCACTGTGTCACTAGGTATATTGCTTAAGTTCTATAGAATCTCAGTCCTTTCATCTATAAAATGGGGATATTAATCGGATTTTTACTGGATCATTATAAAAATTAAATGGAAAAGTGAATCTAAAGATTTTAGCACAATACCTAATAAGTCAAAAGAGTTTTAAAGTGTTAGCTATTAGTAGAGTGACCACTAGTATTATTGTTACTGCTGATATAATTACTTGGATTTCTTCTACCCCTTTTAATGCCTATTATTTCCACCTTTCCAAGTAGAGAGCCACCACTTCCATAGAGAGTGTGCAGCAGCCCTCTTTGTACCTTTTGCAGAGCTCGGCACAGCGCCTCCTGTTGGGTGGCTGAGAATGTGAAAAAGTGAATGAACATTGTGCATCTCATGATTATATTTCCTCATATCAAACAGTCACTTAATATAGTCACTAACTTACAATAATAAAAAAATTAAAAAGACAGGCACTATTGGAGAAATGTACTCTTTTTTCATTCTTTTTAATCTTTTTCTTTTTTGAAATAGAATATCACCCCAGGCTGGAGTGCAGTAGTACAACCTCAGCTCACTGCAACCTCAGCCTCCTGGGTTCAAGCAATTCTCTTGCCTCAGCCTCCTGAGTAGCTGGGACTACAGGCATGTGTCACCATGCCCATCAAATTTTTGTATTTTTAGTAGAGATGAGGTTTCTTCATTTTTGGCCAGGCTAGTCTCAGACTCCTGAGCTCAAGTGATCCACCCACCTTGGTCTCACAAAGTGCTGGGATTACAGACATGAGCCACTGTACCCAGCCTGTCTTTTTAATCATTGATAATCTCACTATTTAGGTTTATTTGAGTTTTAACAAACTTGTGTTTAGGATAATACAATCTGTCTTTTAAAAAAACTGTCAGACAGGCAAGGAAATGTCTGTCTTTGAGCAACAGCAAAATTCTGCCTTTCCAAATAGCTGATCTCAATTTTTGAGGCATTTTGCATTCTATATTTTCTAAATTCATGACTCTTTTTCCTTCAGCTCCACTTGGGAAAGCAAATGTTCATGGCTGTCCTCTGTTGGGCCAGTTCCTGAACTCAGTCCTCACTCTCAAGGGGCTCACTGTCTAGTGGTAGGGGGGATTTATAATACAATATAGTAAGTACTAAGACAGAGAAGCTAACGTTTCCTAATTAGGAAAAAGGTAGTAAACAGTAGCATCTATTCATTCATTTACTCAGAATAATACCCTGAGTGGCCAAATAGTGCCATTGTGAAGAGCAAGGACTCAGGATGAAGACTACCTGTGTTTACATCCTGGCTGTGGTCCTGGCCAGATATGTGTCCTGGCAGGCCATATCACCTTGTTATCCTGACCTGTATAGTGGAGATAATAATATAACTTTCCTTATGGGTTTGATATTAAGTTTAAATAAGTTAAGTTTGGCAAGTGTTTGGAATAGTGCCTGGTATATGATCAGCATCATAGAAATGTGTGTTAAAGAAAAAATCTATCACTTCCTGCACAATCCTTCATTCAACCCACACAGAAATTCCCAACCTCAAAAAGTTAATAGTCTTCTAAGGTGGGGGTGGGGAGACAGGCAAAAACAATATATATAGGATGCTATATAGAATGCTATAAGATGACGAGTGCTATGGAAACAAAAGGATGTAGAGTAGGATAAGGGGATCAGGGATGTGGGGATGGGGCATGAGATAGTGAGTCAGGCTGGGCTCATTGAGAAGAAGACTTTGGAAAGAAGAGTGGGAAGAGATGTAGGAGAGGATCAAGCAGATGTGGGTTGTATTTGGGAGAGAGTGGGATAGGGGAGCCCACCTCAGGGCTGTTGCTCTGGTTCTGAGAAGAGTTCATATTCTGAACATATTATGAAGGTAGAGCTCATGTTATTTCCTGATGGACTGGATATAGGCTGTTAGATAAAGAGAGGAGCTCAGACTGACTTCAAAATTAAATTGGATTGGTGATCCCTGGAATCAAGAGGCCAATAAAGCACAGGATTCCAACCAAACAAATAGGCAGGGGAAGTCCTATAGTATCAAGAAGTTGAGAGTGGCTATACCTAGAAGTAAGATGGGGAAAGAGCAGGATAGAAGCCCAGAGAAGCAGGAAAGAGCCATATCATAATAAACCATACATGTGGTGCTCAGCAACCTCAGTTGTGCAGACAGAGGGAAGTGCCGAAGGTCTAGACTGTGAGTTGGGGATAACCTTGTACTTGTAGGAAAATGCCTTCCATCAGGGTGAGGCTCTGGGGCTAGCAGAATGATGGAAAGTAGGGGAGGCTGCAGTGGTTCTCTCCATGCTTGAACTAAGCGGGAGGCAGCCAGGAAGCAGTGCTATAGGGATTGAGTTTCTACTACTATAGAATTGACAAACAGTAACCATTTGGGTTGCAGGCCTGGAGAGGGGTGAGAAAGGTAGAAGTTAAAAAAAGCAAAATAGGAAACACAAGACAAGAAGCAGATTGAGGACATTAGAAAGCCTAAGTGCCTTAATTTTTTTTTTCTCCGCTACATTTTTCCTTTTTCAACTCCATCTGGTTCTTCCTCCAATTTTAGAAGCTCTGGGTAGCTGAGCTTGGAGTTTAAGGGATCCTTTCAGATTCTCAGATTTTACTCAGAGAAATCCTCACCAAACTCTCAGCCTTCAAGAGCTCCTCACCATGAAGGCACTATGACCAATGAAAGAGGTCTTTTCTTCTGGAATATTTTATAAGTGGTATAATTGTTGGGATGTGAGGGAAAGGAGATAAAGGGAAAAGGAGAAGAAACAAAACACTTTCCAGAATTTCCTAAGAAATAAGACAAGAGGAACTCTCAGAGTATCACTTCAGAGAACAAGATTTTATCCACTGTTCCTTAATTCCATGTTAACAAAGTTTGCAGTCCAGAGCTTAACCTGTGACAATTCCGGGTGGGCTGGTCTAGCCTGAGGCAGAAGCCAGTCCTGCTGGGTCTACTGAAACAAATTCTTAAAATCATAAGAGAAAAGTTGTATTTGATGGAGTTTGTTTCCCAAGAACTAGAGCTCCTATAAATGAATTTTGTTAGCTCTATAGACAGGGTGAGTGGTGGGAAGACAGTGGGGAGAAAAATATATTTTCCATGTCTCTTTACAAAACTCATAAATAAATAGTTTCAGAAAAGACTCAAAGAGTTCTCACTCATCCCTTTTAAAGTGTTTGCTGATAGAAGCCAAGAAAATTAAGAACTACCAACCTTCAGTGCTACTTTTGAATTTAACAAAAAAATTCTCAATGACTAAGGATCCTTCAAGGCCCCAAGGAATCTTCCTTGGAGTGGGTCTTCAAAGTTGTGGAACTATTTTCAGCCAAGTATTTTTCTTTGGATTTTCAAAGAGCACAAAAATAGACTAACCAGCCTAGCTCAGGATCATTATCTTGATCATCTTCCATTATCATGATTAACAATCATTGAGCTGTACTATTTGAAGCTGTGTTGAATGCTTTCCAAGATTGCCTCACTGTTATCAAACCCATGTTACTGAGGAAGAAACTGAGTTTTAGAATTTCAAAATAAACTTGATCAACATTTCACAGTGGATAACCAACATTTATTGAGAAACTATTTATCAGCCTAGATGGGCCCAGAAGCTTTCAAATCTCTCAGATTGCTTTTGTTTTTCCTGTTTTAGATATGAGAAAACTGTTGCTCTAAGTGGCTCAATAACTTGTCCAAGGTCATCCCATTCATCATGTAAGTGCCCCAATTGTCCTTAATTTTAAACCAAACATAATTTCTCTTGGGACTATAGAAGAACAGTCTTCCATACTCCAAACACCTCCAAACAAAGTATTCATAACCATTTTAAAGATGAGAAGGTAAAGTAACTAAATATAATAGCAAGCTTAACCACAGACCTGCACGGAGTATGGATGACTGTTCTTATCCCAATTCCCAATAGCCATTTGCTGCTTTTCTTTCCTTTCAGTTCAGGTTGTAAGTGACAATCCCTGAATAGGCCATTACCTATCCCTTTGGTCTAAATTAATTATTGAAGTTTCATAGTGTAATGATGGTCATACTGACTGACCCACTTTTGGCCTACAAGATTTAATTGAAAGGCTGCCAAGAAGGATAATACTCCTGCGACAAAAATATAAAACTTCACAATGTTAAAAAGAATTGTCATTCTTCTGTCTGGAAAGCAGAAATAAAGCTTGGAGCTGTAGCAGCCACCTTATACTCATAAGGCAATGACCGTCAGACTCAAGTCCCAAAGCCAATAGAAAGAAAATGACAGAGCACAAAAAAATAAAATGCTTGTGTCCATAATAATATATTTGAACTCTGGACTACTAAATTTGCTATTAGATTTGTTTATTCATTTGTTTTTTTCATAGTTGAACTATTTCTGATCAAGACACTACTCATAATCTTGTCTATGGCTGTGAAACAGAGCAAATGAAGTTCCCACCAAATGGAACTGATCTCCTAGGATTTATTTTTACTAATCAATAATTTCCAGTCTTTTCTCAGAGTTCTTGTTTAGAGTAATAATAGCTGAAAAGCGATGGTGAAAATCCACACCACTGGTAGTATCTAACTGCCTGTGAATTCTAAGGTAAAACAAAAACATACGTAGAACTGCCGCCAGACATCCTTGGTCAAACACTATATATATAAATGTTTAAGGTAGACTGCACCAACCTTATGACAAAACAGCCAATTACATGCATTACCTTTAGCTGAGCCCTTGTACTCCATGCTATGCTTAGTCTTTCACATTCTCTATGTAATTTGTGTATCACTCTAGGTGGTTGTCATACTCATCACCATTTTTAAGGTAAGAAGATAAAGTACCTAAATATAATGGCAAGCTTAACAACAGACATGAAGATAGAAAGTGTCATGCCAGGATTTGAATCTGAATTACTAGATATTCAGTGTCTTTAAAATCAACTAATTGAATAACAACTGTCAAACCGGTGGTTGGGTTATTTATTGATTGATTATCTGAGGCTGGGCTCAGTGGTGCACACCTGTAATCCCAGTACTCAAGAGGCCAAGGCAGGTGGACCACTGGAGGCCAGGAGTTCAAGACCAGCCTGGCCAACATGGTAAAACCCTGTCTCTACCAAAAATACAAAAATTAGCCAGATTTGGTGGCACACGCCTGTAGTCCCAGCTACTCGGGAGGCTGAAGCATGAGAATTCCTTGAACCTGGGAGGCAGAGGTTGCAGTGAGCTGCGATCATGCCATTACACTTCAGCCTGCGTTGTAGAGTGAGGCTCTGTCTCAACAACAACAACAACAACAATAATAATTTATTTACTGATTACCCGAATAAACTGTCAATACTTTTGAGAACCAAGTCTATTAGAATTACCTGGTCATTCAACTGAGGGACCATTTACATGTACTTCGTGTGGATTGCAACACAAGAATCCCAGGGACCATGTCTGGTTTTGCTGTTTGACTCTTCCCTAGGTCTAGGGCAGTTCACTTTACCCTAAAAAGCTGCTTAGCCTCTGCAATGCTTTGGGAATTTGGGAGACATTTCCTATCTTCAAATAACTTTTAGTTTAGCAAACCTGTGCACAGGCAGAGTGCTTGGCACATTGGAAATGATCAGTAAAGGTATACAAATAAACAAATAATTAGAATAAATGAGTAGATGGACAAAGCAGTTGGCTGACTGGAATTATTGATTATCAGTAGTTGATTCTCATTTTGTATCTGCCTTTGAGGCTTGAGTGTCTCACTTCTAAAAGAAATTATTTTCCCCCTCAATTTAACTCATTTACTGTGTTAAGTCACCTCACTTTAAGAAAATGCTTTATTGTTCAGGAGTACTTTTCTTAGTTGTCCCACCTACATCTCTGCCACATGCACCTAAAACATAAGGATCGTGACAGATGAATCACTGCACCATGTTGTTCCTTAGTTGTCATCCCCAAAGTGTCACAGGGCTGCTGGTCCTCACTGCTAGTGCTTTCAGGAAGAAAATACACAAAGCACTTAAAAAAACTACCTTGTGGCATGATTTAATTGTTAGTTGGCTAACTGAAAATACCAGTAAAGAGATAAAAATATTTATGATTTGTGTTTGACTTTGAATTCATATTCGAATATGAATTCATATGGGTAAAAAATATACCCAACGGGTCTCTGGAAAAAAAGAGTTAATCATTGCTATTTATTAGCTACATGTATATGAGATTAAGCCTTCTTCAGTGATGTTTTATATTCTCACTCTTCTTATTCCATTGTTGGATTATATATTCATCTGAGTGAGGTGGTGGCAGTTGGAAGTAGAGAAAAGAGGATGTTTCTTTCTATATGTATTCAAAAATGGTTTGTTTATTAACTGATTTTATTGCACAAGCATTTGCTAAGTACCCACTACAGACATGACAATGAAACTTTAATTAAAAATCCTGATCCTACATTCCCAACTATTGAACATACTCCAGACATTTTTAACCAGTCCTAAACTCATCTACATAGTGTTTCTAATTTGTAACCCAAAACTTCTGCTCTTATTTGCAGGCTCACCTAATCTTAGCATCATTCACTGATGTCAGTCAATTAAAAACCAAATAACTGCATAATTATTTTGATATCTTGTCTTTTATCTAATATATCAAGTCTCTAAACTTACTGATGTTACTTCTTATACATTTTTTCAAACTTGCACCCTGTCTTTCTCTACTATTATCCCTTGATACCCATGGAATCTACTTTATAGGGTTGTCTTAGGTGATGCTTGGCACATAACAATATTCCCTAAATGCAAGATATTACTGGAGGAAAATTTTTTACTATTGAAAGAATAAGATATTATTTAGTTTAGATAAAGGAAAATTTTTTGCTATGGAAAGAATAAGAATTAAGAATATTATTTAGTTTAGATAAAGGAAAATTTTTTGCTATGGAAAGAATAAGAATTAAGTCAGCCATATGACAATGTAGTAAAAAGCCCAGGTTCTTTCTTTCTGCTCTCCAACATGGTCAGATATTTTGCTATAGTTTAAAATATTGCATCTGAGCATGAGTTTATCCATTGGAAGAAGAGGAACTATCTAGACCAGTGTCTCTTTATAAAATGAAGAAATATTTTTCAAAAGCTTCCAGCAAAACTCCCCAACATCCCATTAATCAGACTGTATCACGTGCATACCCCTCAGCCAATCACTAACAAATTCAGTGGGTTTCCTATAATTTCCTTGGACTAATCTGGATTTATCCCTGAAATGAGGATGTGGGTGCCTCATTGAGAAATGGACGCAGAAACACAATTGGAATTCAGTTACTGATGAGGGAGTGAGAGTTGAGCTGTTTGCCAGGGCCTCAACGGTGACCACAGTTAGTACAATAGTTGCAATTCAGGTCTTGGATGCATCTTGCATGGGTGACTGCAATAGCCTCCCGACTAGCAGGTTTAACTCCAATTCCTTTCCTTCCCAATACCTTCTCCACAATGCTGCTAAGTCTTTCTAAAATGTGGATGTGGTGTCTTCTTAAGCTTTTGCTTGGCTTTCTACATGCATTACACAATACAAATTTCTCAGCATAGCATTTTAACTCCTTTACGCAACAGTCAAGGGTTATCTTTCCAGCATCATTCTTGATGACTATATTCCTTGATCCAGCCAACACATACAGGCATCTTATACTCTCAGCTACACAAACATACCAGAAACTTCTAAACTTTCAATCCCTGTACTTGCTTCTCCTTGACATACAATTGTCCCTCTCTATCCTCATCTAGCTAAGGATAAATCTCATTTAGCCTTCAACACACTTCCAGTATTACCTTTCTGCTGAAGACATATGCTAAATTTGTCGCTCCTTTATAAGGCATTTCGAACATCATAATAGCCCTAGACAAAAAGCTGAAGAATACCACTCTGGAGAAACTGGCCTCAGAGGGCAAGGAAGATGGGGAAAGCGAGAGAAAACTACCACTGTTAGCTTTGGATCATCATTTGGCTTTTAAAACTGTACACATAAAATATTAAATATTATTCCTATAACTATGTTTAATTAATTCAAATAAAAAAATTACATTTTAGAATAATATTAAATGTGTTTGAATCTGTTTATATAAATTTTAAAATTAAATATTACACCTGAGAATAATACTACCTACCTAGTGAGGTTGCTTTTAGGGTTAAATAACAGGTCCAAAACATACCTTAACATTGAGAATGAAAGACAGTTAATAAATGTCATTTGCCTTGACATCTCTTTTCATATTCCACCTGCATTCATTTATGAAACAAATGTTTACCATGTATTATATGCCAGGCACTATTCTAGAATCCCAGGAGAAACTAAAGCAGAATTGCAGTACAGTAGAAGAGATGGGATGAACTCGAATCGCTAAACTACTCGCCAAGTGTTGAGTCTATGGAATTGTAGATAAATTTTAAAACACTGCACATAAATGCAAAATAATATAGCCTGTATTGTTATAGTGTGAAAGTAAAAGGGAGAAATTTGTTGTGGTTGTTGTAAAGAATAGCTTACATAAACTTTTCTGGTTTTCGCCATACTTAGGTTCCTCTCATGAAATGCTTGCTAGTGGGTGTCAGCAAACTAAAGATACATGGAACTCACTGTGATATATAGTTTACATTTTTATTAATGACTACAGATTTAAGGCTATGTTAGTTACTCATTTCTTGAGGCCATATTAATTTATGAAGGCACACACATTTACACACACATACACACACATCTCCTTTACTAATCCACAGAAATACGTACTTCAAATATATTTCTGTTCAAATCTTTTTTTTTTTTTTTTTTTTTTTTTTT